>CM032233.1:24102500-24275000 GCA_019009955.1 Riptortus pedestris
CCTGTATATTTAATTTAGTCGGAGTAGAAGGGAGTCATGTGGTGCCACATCAATTTTCTGGATTCCTTATCTATAACATTTTTTTGTTCTGTTGAATGCCCCCTGGAAACAATGAGCACCCCTTAGAAATATGTATAATTACCCGGACAATAGAAATTCTTTATTTTTATTACAATAGTTAATTGTTTCTGCTCTTCAATTAGATCCACGTTTTGTTATACCTTATTTAACCCTCCGTCGGGCGCGTGATCTCTCAGATACACAGTTTCTAGAAAAATATTTGCCACACCTCCTAGCAGAGATTGGTGTTGTAGTGCTTCGAGTTATGTGGTTTATAGGACTCCCCCTCAAGGTATGTTGTGTCACTGTGTTTAACGGAGTCGTGTGTTTCACATGTCATTAAATTTTATCTCCTAGATACCACGCGCCCGATCTCGTAAGTTTTTTTGAAATCTGTATTTCATAAAAGTACATCAATTAAGTTTATCTTTATTAAATGGAATCATATAAACCTATTATTCTATTATTTTGCTCAAACAAGAGCTTTCAGAAGAATTTGTACAAGGATATATTGCACGACGCAGTGACAATAGTAGACGTTTGCCAACCGAACTAAGGACGAAACTTGAAGACTACAGAGACTCATAAGAGTACACTAGCTCATTGGACCATACATTGAACTCGAGTACAGAACAGCATAAAAAAAGTCCCTCCACTACAACGAACAAAAGAAAATGATGTGAACCAAGCAAAACTGAAAATAAATGTAGGTGTACTAGTTACTGTTGTGAGATTTGCAAAACCAAAATTTGTTTACAACATAGTTCCATGCTTTGTCCTAATTGTAATGTAGCTCTGCAAAAGAAATAACAATTAAACTGGTATTTTTAAAATTTTTTGATGATTTTCATTAAGTCTTATCTAAAAGTGATTTCGTGCTACTTATTTTTGATTGAAGTTATATTTAGATATTTTTTTATATTGTTCACAAACTGAAATGAAATATGTATAATTAAGGCATGTGCATTTAAACAATTCCTTTTGATATTTGTGTTTTTTAATTATATTTTAAAAATTATCGTCCACCGTTTCTTTATATTATAATACTTGTCAATTTTAAAAATTATTTACTTCTTTCAAACAAATACTTCCTCTGTTATGATTTCTAATCACACGCTGAACATTTTAGTGCAAAATATATATTAAAAAAACTGTATTTCCGTAAAAACGGTTGAGGATGATCTGTGAGATACACGCGCCCGATGGCGGAATATTCTTGACGCGCCCGACCGAGGGTTAATTCAGGGGGCTCACGTTAGCCATGTGAGTTAAAGCGTTGACCATAATCTCACATAGTACTCCTAGAGTAATGAGTTCGATTCTCGCCTGGGCAAAGGAAATTATTTAGTGACGGAATTCATTAAATGACATCCTAAGTCCCACCCTGGCTAGAAAAGGGTGGTAACCTGCAGATAACCCCTTCTCAATTAGCACTAGTTGTAAAAACTGGACGTTAATAAATAATAATAATAGTTAATTCAGTCCTTTGGTAAATAAAAAACGTATATGGAACCAGAGTCGCTCAGACAACAAAATATTTTATTCTCAGCGGAAATACAAAATATATTTTTAGGAAAGTATATATTTCATAGATATATAGCAAGCAAAAAAAAAAGAATACCGTGGTAGATAAATTGCTAAAAGTAGGATTGAAATAACGTCCGATATAGTTTGGTGACCTCTAACAGAGCACTTGGACCGTAGAATCAAGGAAATAAATCACTCAATAGACAGACTGATACCGTCGTAACATATGTACTATTGCACGGAACAATTTTCTCTAACACAATCTGCGCTTCAAATATTAATAAAAGAAAAGACTTTCTTTAAGCTAATGTATTGATAGAACAGCATAGACGTTTACACACATGTGTAAATCTGAAGACCGTAATTAACTACTTCGAATTTTTACTCGCTGCGTTTTAGTTAAAAAAAGAAATAAAAATAAGCCAACTGAAGCTTAAAAAGTCACTTATATATGACGAGACACTTAGTTTATATTATTATTATTTATTTAAGTAATTTAATGGCGATTCATCTTTTGACATGTTTGAATAAAATTAGTTTATAGATGACGAAACAAGTAGGCCGTTTGTTAATAAAGACTGCTTGGGAAAAGGAGTTCTTTTTTGGCTCTTGCCTTTAAAGAATGAAGAATTTATAACTTAGAGTAATAAAATAAACTCCGTCACGCAAGGGATGCGTTAACTAAGCAGATTTCCCACGTGCATCATGTATTTGCACTTTTCTCAAACCGTAAATGTTGAATGAGAAAAATATTTGTTAATTAGGCTTCAAATAACGTGCTACATAATATACCAGATTAGTATTAATATAACATGAGTAGAAGAGAGGGTTTTCCGAAGGCCGAAAACTAAAAATGCAAATATCTCGGTTAATATTCAAGATAGAGAATAAATGTACATAACAATATTTATAGTAAATTTAATTTTCAATAAGATTAATTCTATACAATTTTTCGATCCGATGTATAGTAACAGAAATATTTCGAATTTTAGAAAATCCTCCCCTCTAAACCTCCCCTCCCACTGATCCGATTTCAGCCGTTAACGAACTTGATCTTTCCTTTTACATAAAACGACTAAATATCGAGTTTGGTAACGATTAAACAAAAATTGCGACCGCTAGAGCGGTAACAGACAAATATATATATATATATATATATATATATATATATATATATATATATATATATATATATATATTTCTTTTTGTTCACTACAAACCTCAATAGCTGATTTTCCTTAAAGGAAATCTGCTAAAATACAAATATCTTGGTCTGTGGTCAATAGAAGAGGTAACTAATAGATTACGAAGTAGGCCATTTGTTAATAAAGTCTGGTTGGGAAGAGGAGTTCTTTTTTGTGGCTCTTGCCGTTAAAGTATGAAGAATTTATAACAAGAAGTAATAAAATAAAGTCCGTCACGCAGGTGATGCGTTAACTAAGCAGATTTTCCACGTGCGTCACGTATTTGAATTTATCACTGAACTTCACATAAAACGACGGCACTGCACTGTCCTTTACTTCGCGGCACTTCACTGTCTTAAACACGGCACTAAACTGTTACTTACAGTCACGCCACAACACTGTTCTTCTTATAAAAACACTTTACCGCACTGCACTAAGTCGCACTGGAGCACTGATGTGACCCTCAAGAGATCTGACCATAAACTGAACTGAGTTACTGGCAGGGCCTCTTATAAATGCCTGTAGAAGGGGCTAGCCAAGGAAAGGTCAAGAAGTTCCAGGAACATAGGCACGGCGGGCCCTAATTAGATTCTGCCGGCTCCACTAGGTCGAGCTGTACAGGCTTAAATAGAGAAGCAGGATAAGACCGAGGCTCTTCCAAGAAGGACTGGAAGGGACTAGTGCCTAATCCACCAATTAACGACAAATTAGCGGCACTTCTTTGAACCCCCCCCCCGCACTCCCCAATCACGCCTTGAATAGTAGAGCCAATTAATTTTCGCAACAATATTGTTGCGAAAATTAAATACATGAATAATCTTTCAGAGAGAGAGAGAGTCGCGTATTTGGAAAGTGTGACGTAGATCAAAGAAACCGACAGAATGTTCTAGGTCCGACCAGTACCTTCCAGCCAGACGTCGAATAGTCCAGACAATTCCCCTTTGATGTATGCCGCCGCCCTATATAAAGAAGGGCTAGCCGCGAGCGAGTCAGTTTTATTCTCACCTGTCTTGATGTTCACATCAGTGCTACAGTGCGACTTAGTGCAGTGTGGTAAAGTGTTTTTATAAGAAGAACAGTGTTGTGCCGTGACTGTAAGTAACAGTTTAGTGCCGTGTTTAAGACAGTGCAGTGCCGCGAAGTAAAGGACAGTGCAGTGCCGCGAAGTAAAGGACAGTGAAGTGCCGCGAAGTCAAGGACAGTGCAGTGCCGTCTTGTTGTGAATTTCAGTGACCGTGAGTGAATTGTTGGACTGTGTAATCTGAAGAACAGTGACGCTATCAGTGTATACTGTAAGTAGTAATTAAGAATAATTACCAAGTGTATTGTGCATTGTGAAATAAATTGTGCAGTGGTAAAACTGTGAAACTTGCGAGTATTTAATTTTGCAATCCAAAAGAACTCTTATTAAAAACGTTTATTACTGGTTTTGGTAATAAAAACGTAACAACATATATAATTTTGAACGGACCCCATTTTCGCCATCTCCTAGGTAGGATCGATGGACATTTGAGGAAATATTTGAAAATCCCTTCATGAGTACGACCTCAATAGCTGTTTTCCCGTAAGGGGAATCAGCTAAAAAATATATTTATATAGTTAAAGCTATAGTTTATTTGCATTATTTGAAACGTCTTAGAATCATGTTCCGTAACGATCAGAAACTACACCCAACCACAAAACTTACTTCCTGCAGAATGGTAACAAACGAATTGATATATCATTTTGCAGGTTATATTCGACATCTTCTGCGTATGGTTGATGGGCGTGTGAAGACGTTTTTCGAACACATCACGTCATGAGTACAACCTCAATTACTGATTCCCCTCAAAGGAAATCTGCTAAAGGTAAGGGAATTTTTCATTCTTTAGGGAAAATATAGGCGTATTGTGTGACAGGTGTAGAGGGCAGGTAGAGGAGGTGGCATTTGGTGTGGTTTTTGATTAGAAAACCCACCGGCTCTAGAATGAGACGAGCTGACAGGAGGGCAGGCAGACCGATTCTAATTGGATTTCGAAGCTGGACAGTAGTATCCCTACTCGGCTACTTGCGGAAATTACTTCTCCTATCTAAAAGTTAGGAATGGCTCCCCACTCTAATGAACCACTCCAGCTTCCCTTAATTAGAGGTAGTCATTTTTATACCTGTTTTTCTCGTTCCGAATGAGGAATAATAGAGAAAGCTTCTTATTAAGTCATTTTCCACAATTTTCAATTACAAACATTTCAGTATTTGTTTAGCTGCACATAAATATGTTAGTTATACGCTGGAAAACTAAGCTGATTAACCACGAGCTGAAATGACACACTAGAGTCACTATTTTCAACTAAAAATCCATTAAGTATAAGGGGTGTTTTTTCTTTTCTTATTTCCTCTACATTGTAACCCTTTGTGGAGGGATTTTCTTTTCTGCACACCCTATGCATATATGCATTATACGTGCAATTTGTGAAAACATTTAACAATTTTTATATAATAATATATATACATATTAAAAATGTAAATAAGAACATGAGAATTAAATTTGACAAAAAAAAAAAAACATTAAATAAGAACAATTAATTAATACAATTAAATAACCAATGAAAAATTACAATTAATATTAATATGATATAATATTTTCCTCTCTCAGCTTAAGAATGTCATAGGCTTTTGCTTTTAATAAATTTAGGTGTTTTGAAAATAAAATATCGGGACTAATAGGCCATGCTTTAACTGTCTTAGTATGTCTTGAGCCTGTCTTCGTTCATAAATAAGGTGGGTGAATGTCTGTTTAGTGTAACTGCCACATTTACAAGTATTTGAGTCGGTAAGTTTGAACCTGTGTAAGTAAGAGATTGTATTTCCGAGTCCAGTTAGCATTTGTGTTAGATAAAATGTATTTTGGGATAGTGAGATATTGGTTTTTAAAACGGGAATGTATAATTTTAGATGTAATCCTTTATCTGTTTG
Organism: Riptortus pedestris; assembly: GCA_019009955.1. Lineage (NCBI taxonomy): Eukaryota > Metazoa > Arthropoda > Insecta > Hemiptera > Alydidae > Riptortus > Riptortus pedestris. The sequence goes on from CM032233.1 coordinate 24,108,224, forward strand.
ATTCCATCGCTAATGCCACAAATTAATAATTTTTTTCTTAGTAAAGACCCCAACCCTATTGGAGTAATTTTATTGTAAACTAGCTGAGATACCCGGCTCCGCCCGGGAATTTATTTGAGGCTGAATGGTGAAGGTATTTTTTTGGCATGGCTTTACTTTGCACAATATTTTGCCATTTACCCGTCCCAGTGTTTAGGGTTTATACACATCGTTGCTGTGGATTTTTTAATAATAAAATTAATTTTTTATGCAAAACTACACTGTCCTCCATATTGTCATATATCTCGTCTCCTGTGCATTATGCATAGATTTGAATTATTAAGAACAAAATATTAAAATAGATTTGAATTAATTTTTCCAGGTGAGCATATCAATATTTCTACGCAAATTACTTGCTTCATACATTGTTCCCGAAAAGATGAATAAAACAAAAGTTACTCTAAATAACAAAGTAAACAACTTTTGTTATGTGCACGTTTGTCGAAAAACAAATAGACAATGAAATATCGCGAATTTTTATTCAGGCATCCCTTATAACCCCCACTCCCGTTCGAACCTAAAAATTTTAATATAGCTTATAATCATGGAAGAATTAATGCTAATTCACATACCAAGTTTTGTTAAGTTCGGTTCAATCGTTAGTGCCCAATAAAATTGTTGGCTCCCGCTAAAGTTTTAGTGCATATCTCGTTTATACTTTGTTATAAGACAAAAGTTACTTCAAATAAAAAATAAACTACTTTTGTCATGTACATATTTGCAGAAAACTATAGCGCTATTTTCAAATTCAGGCCTCCCTTACAACCCCCACTCCTGCCCGTCCCTAGAAATGTTGGTATGGCTTATTATAATGGAGGCGTTAGTGCTAATACACATACCGAGTTTTATTTAGTTCGGTTGAGTCTTTTGTGCCAAATAAAATTGTTAACTTCCTCTGTAGGTTTTTGGGTATATCTCGTTTATAATTCGGTATACGAAAAAAGTGTATATAAAAGTTACTCTAAATAACAAAATAAACGGTTTTTTTTATGTACATATCTACCGAAACCCCAATAGGAAACGAAATATCGCTATTTTTAATTGCTGGCTACTCTTATAACCACCACTCCTGTTCGTCTCAGAGAATATGAATATAGCCTAAAGTCTAAGATGGGTTAGTAGTAATAGACATACCAAGTTTCATAAAACTTGGTTCAGCCGTTTGTGCGTGAAAAGGTAACAAACAAAGAAACAGAATGCAATTATGGTGTCTATGACATGTGAAACGAAAAGTTATCCTGAAATTTCGAGAAACAAATCAATGTACAGACAGAGGTTACAATTATATATATATATATATATAGATAGATAGATAGATAGAGACAGAGAGAGAGATTACCTATTCGATAGTTTAGGGGTACTTTTGGCTAGGATAATGACTATTTCATTGCCCATAATTCGTGCATGTGCCTTGAACCAAGGGGGTGTTAACTGAAGTCTGAAAACGAGAGAATACTAATAACTCCCTTAGTATTCGAGTTATGAGGTAGTTATAGAACAATAACTCTAAGATTGGTTATATATCATTTATTGATCTAAACCTTAATAACGGAGATATTTTGAATTTTCGAATCCCCCTCTAGCAACCCCGATTCCATCTCCGATTTCAGGTCCGATGTTAGCTCCAAAGGATATGATTATTAGTGTTGAATGGAACGGTTAGATATTGAGTATGGTATCGATCAAACAAAAATTTCGACTGCTAGAAGGCCAGCAGACATATGTTACATTTAGTTTTTTGCCATGCCCTGAATAGAATCGCTGGACACTTAAAAAAGCGTAGAAACAACCTCGATAGCTGATTTCCTTTAAGTGAAGTAGCTTATTTCTGTGAAGAGAACTCAAGTTAGGTTTTAAAAATACAGTGCTTTCATTGCTAAAACACAAGAGATTATAGTTGTATCCCAATTATAGACTATTTATGATATTAATTAAAGAAATACTTGAAATTTTACGTATTCTATATGAACGAAAATATGAAAGGCTAGAGAAATTTGATGGGTTCCCTATCAGCAGCAATAAGGAGGAAAAGGATAAGATAAGTTTTAATTCAACATTTTCCCCTCAACCCCCCCCCCCGCCGACCCCACATTTCCCCCACCTACCCTGTCCGATTTCCGTTAACGAATTTGATCTTTAGTTTTACTTAAAACGCTTATATATCGAGTTTGGTAACGATAATACAAAATTTGCGACCGCTAGAGCGGTAACAGATAAATATATAAATATATATATATATATATATATATATATATAATTGTAACCTCTGTCTGTAGATTGATTTGTTTTTCAAAATATCTCTATACTTTTAAAAATTAAATTAAAAATAGCGATATTTCGTTTCCTATTGGTTTTTCGGCAAATATGAACATAACAAAAGTGGTTTATTTTGTTATTTAGAGTAACTTTTGTTATATTCACTTTTGTCTTATAACAAATTATAAACGAGATATACACTAAAAACTAAAGCGGGAGTGACAATTTTATTTGGCACAAAAGACTCAACCAAACTCGCTATGTGTATTAGCAGTAACTCCTCCATGAGACCAAGCTGTACCAACATTTCTAGGGACCAGCAGGAGTGGGGGTTGCAAGGGAGGCCTGTAATTAAAAATAGTGATATTTCGTTTCCTTTTGATTTTTCTGCAAATATGCACTTGACAAAAGTTGTTTTTTTTGTAATTTAGAGTAACTTTTGTTGTATTCGCATTGGTCGTAAAGCAAAGTATAAACGAGATATACACTAAAAACTAAAGTGGGAGTTACAATTTTATTTGGCACAAAAGACTCAACCAAAATAAACCAAACTCGGTATGTGTATTAGCAGTAACTCCTCCATGATAACAAGCTGTACCAAAATTTCTAGGGACCAGCAGGAGTGGGGGTTGTAAGGGAGGCCTGAAATTAAAAATAGCGATAACTAAACGAGATATACACTAAAAATTAAAGTGGCAGCCAACAATTTTATTGGGTACTAACCAATGAACCGAGTTTAACAAAACTCGATTAGCATTAATTATTCCATGATTATAAGCTTTATTAAAATTTTTAGATTGGTACGGAAGTGGGGTTATACAATGTTGATAAAACTCAAGAGGGAGCGGAAGTTGTCCGTAGGCTAACAAGGTTAATTGTATTAACTAATTTCCTGTGAAATGTATTTTTTTTCGCATTTACTATTATGCATATAATGTTCCGCTCCGATTGGTTTTCAATAGAAAATATGTACTTTTAATTTACTTGAATTTAATTATAATGAATGCTATCCATGATTATTCAAGGTGTACCAAACAGTGGATAGGGATGGATTAGGTACTAATTTTCATTTATTCTTCAAAACTAAAATTTCTATTCTATAAGTCTCCTACCTGACTTAGGGGAAAACTAGCCCAGACGGGAAGTGTAGTTGTGCTCATTGTAGCCTTGTCAAATAAAAAATACCATCACGTTAAGACTCTAATGATTCCCGAGCGAAGCCGGGTACCTTAGCTAGTATATATATATATATCTACATACAGACAATTTTGGACGGACCTCATTTTCGACATCTTGTGCGTATGATAGATGGACGTGTGAAGAAATGTTTCAAACATCGTGTCATGAATACAAGCTCCAATAGCTGATGTGTGTGATTCTAAATGCTTGTGTAAGATTTTACAAAATTTAAGAAAAAAAAAAATCTTGTTTATTTATTATAAATTATTACTAATCATTGTTTTATTCACTTTTATAAAATATTTTTTGTTTTCGAATTTGTAATGTTAAACTCGAATTTTACATTAGGCTTTTGTTTCGTTTCATTGTTTTTTGTCTTTTGTTAATTATTGGTGTTCTGTTTTGTATTTCCTTTTCATGATTTTTCCCGTTCAATAATTCTCTCTGTTTTAATAATTTTATTCAATTAGTTCTTATTTAATTTACTACTAGTGATATCGCCCAGCAACAACTATAAATTCATATTTAATATATTCAACAATTTGGAGTAATGTTTTACCATTTGGTGTATTTTATCTCTTTCTCTCTCTCTCTCTCGCTCTCTCTCTCTCACTCTCTCTCTCTATATATATATATATATATATATATATATATATATATATATAAATATATTTATTTTTATTTTTTTTTAATATATTTTCCTTTGCACATTACCCATGCACAAAGGGCGTTTATTTGCTACATGTACCATACTGTTACATTATATAACATGTATGTTCATAATACATCATGTTTTGTGTACAAGAAATGATGTTCATAAATTTGTTCTTGAGAATAAAAAAAAATAAAAGAAGAAGAAAAGAAAAGGAAACAAAAGAAAAAAAGAAAAAAATGAAAAATAAAAGAATAAATAAATAATAAAAGAACAAACAATCAAAGTGATGAAAAATTAGTACGCATAATAAAAAAAATCCAATAACATGTTAATTTAACTTCATTAAGAAAGTTATGCCACTCATTCTAATGCATTATTCTTGATGAAGGCGTTAAAAAGAAAAAAAAGAATGGAAGGAAGACTTAATATATTATTTTTTAAGTACGGGGTTTAAAACGTCCGCTGTTTCTATTAAGGTTTTAGAAAAATGCCTAAATAATATATATACACACTCACACACACACCACGGTAATGTCATAGTCATGTGTATGTACTATGAAAGAGTATTTTTCATTATTCGGGGAGAGTTCAAAGTAAGAACATATATGCAGAACACAATGGAAAGTGAATTCATAAAGATTTCAAAAAAAGGTAGTATATGTTTTTATCTCATTTTTACATGGATTTTAATATTATCTATTTATGGATAAATCTAAAATTCCTCCTTTAAAAATAAAAATGTAGTAATACCATATTGTTATTGCCAGAAAATAAGTACGTTCATTTGTTTTTTTAATAATATTCTACAAAAGAGTTGGAGGTGCAGACCATTATTCTAATGAGGTATCGTCAGTTCTACTTCAAGTTATAACTTTTCAACTAGCAGTGCTCGGCACAACTACTCGAGAATGCCTTTCAACTCTCCCTCGTACCAGCTTTCAAATCAGGATGCCCCTAGCAATATTTCTCCCCCATCCCATCTAGAAAATGCAATCCGACATAGCTGTAGAATTGAAAACGACACGCACTGTCACTTCCAACGATTGACAGAAATGATGGAGTACTCAGGAAAGGATTGCAGGACTCATCCGTATATTGCATATCATGGAAGTGGTCGAAAAGCAGGAAATTCAGATTACTTAAAAATCACAACTAATCAAATAAATACATTACAAGTTATTCCAAATGCCCGCCAAGTAGAGGCCTTAATTAGATTTCTTACATGCTGGTATGACACACTAATGCTCTCTTCTTATCATATGTTTTCTATTTCTAAATAAAAAGTCCGTCACGCAGGGGCTGCGTTAACTATGCTGATTTCCCACAGTGAAGTATTACAATAGAGAAATCTGCATACTGCTAACACTTAACACCACCATGAGTAAATACAAACGGTAATGAGAAATCTTTCAATCAATTTTAATAAGCTCCCAACGGAAAGGGTTCCTGAATGGTAAATAAACAGGTCTGCCAACCACTCAGAGCTGAACAGATAGATAGACATATTCTTCACCGGAAAGAAACACAATTACTATTTAACATATTAACTTTATTGCAAACTATTTAGTATATCTAGTACTGCAATTTATAATGAATAATTGCATATATCTCACAAAGTAGAACCTTACACCAATCACTAAACGAATTTAACTAGAGCCAAACAGTTGCGGCCGAACGAACTTTCGGCCGAATCTCACGATCAAAATCGAAAAGAGCAGAACTGAATCGACAATAGACGATCTCATCTCGCCCGTTATCCGCGCACAATTCAAAAAATTAGAGATAGAGAATAAATGTATATATTAATATTTATAGTAAATTTAATTTGCAATACGATTAGTTCTATACAATTTTTCGATCCAACATAGTAACAGAAATATTTCGAATTTTCAAAAATCCCCCCTCTTAACCCCTCTCCTACTTGTCTGATTTCAGCCATTCACAAAGTTGAACTTTTTTTTTTTGCATAAAACGAATAAATATAGAGTTTGGTAACGATACGACAAAAAATACGACCGCTAGACCGTTAACAGTCAAATATATATATATATATATATATATATATATATATATATATATATAATTTTGAACGGACCTCATTTTCGTCATCTCTTGGGTAGGATTGATGGACATTTGAAGAGGACATTAATTTGTCATTAATTCAAATACTTTTTGCCAAGTTCTGAAGGAATAGTGCAACCACTGTCTACCTAAGTCAAGGACAATGACAAACCATACTCAAGATCCTTTTTCAAGCTACAAGTATTTCCGGAAGAAGATCACGGGAATACTTAAATCAACCTCAATATAACTTTTATAATGAATATGGATTATGTGGAGCTCATTTCAGTATGACAGACTGTTTGGAATCCTAGGAAAGATGGGCAGATCCAGGTAGCTGTAATAACATACCTAATCAGCAATTCAGATTTCGACTCAAGTATGGAATCGCAGATCGGTTGGATGAACCAATGACGTCGACATAGTCCGAAGTGAAATTTGCCCAAAGCCAGTAGTCTTCGACCGCTCAAACCCCACAAAATTAGATGGCTCAAATAAGGATGAAATAAGAATGAAGTATAAATTAAATTCGAATGAAACTACTAAATCAACTTCAGGTGTATTTGACAAAAAGTGATGAGAAAGGCCATCGGAATCTACGAATTATCTGAGTGATACATAAATTGTTCTTTTAAAATGCCTAGGAAACACGCATGCAATCAAAAAGTTGTATAGAATCAATCTTATTGCAAATTAAATGTACTATAATTATTGTAATATACATTTATTCTCTATCTTGAATAGTAATCAAGATATATGCATTTTTCAGTTTTCAGCCTTCAGGAACCCCCCTCCGCCTTCTATTCATGCTACTTAAACAATGTTCTGTTATATAATAAACCACATTATTCGAAGCTGAAAAACCAAATATTGTATTCAAGAGACCTTTATTGTACGAGATACATGCAAATATGCCTAGGAAACACCCATACGCTTGTCTAAGAAGCATTCCACGGAAACAAGTGTATTGACATTTAACAGAAATCAGAAGCCAAATATAAAATATTGATTTATCAAATAATGTCTCAAAGAATGAGATAATAAATAGGCAACACAATTTAAAAATATAGTTTAAAACAGTAATCTGCATAATAATAATTTGATTTGGAACCACTACAATGTTGTTTCTAATACCAGCAAGTGTTCAACTGGCTGACAGCAGTATCTAGCTGTTATGTACTAAAATTAGGGAAAATTGTTGTAATCTTCTTAATGATACATGATATTTTAATGTTTCTAATTAAGAACCCAAAAATAAAGCCACGAAAAATAAAAGTATAAAAATCAAGAAAAGGAGGCTATGGATTGCTATGAATTGACCAAATAAAATTAATTTAAAAGAAGAAAATTTGTTTAACCCATTTATAAATCCGAATAATATTGAAGCCGCAGAAAATGGGACATGAGGAACTGCTTTGGGCAAATAACCATGCTGCAGTAAGGTTACGTCAGGACAGGCAAAGTTCTCAAAATATTTTATTCAAGAAATCAGATTGGAGGGCCACATGTTACTAATGTAAATACCTGAAACTTTCAGAGAATACGATTTGTCCAAGTCTGGGAACTCTTTCAGTTGCTGACGAAATGTATGCACTTGAAAGGAGACAAGAAATAATAATTTACAATATGATATTCACATAGGCAACATATTGTATGTATACCTTTCAGCAAATCTTCAAGCAGAATCAGCTATTGAGGGTGTACTTATGTCGCGATTTTCAAAATATTTCTCCAAATGTCCACCGATTCTTTAACTAAAAATCAAGTTCGTTAATGGCTGAAATCGGTCTAGTAGGAGGGGGATTTAAAGGGGGTGATTTCGAAATATCTCCGTTATTATAGATCGAATCGAAAAAAATGTATAAAACCAATCTTATGGTAAATGTAATTTCCTATGAATATTTTTACATACATTTTTTCTATACCTTGAAATATTAACAAAGATTGTATGCGAAATTTAAGTGGACTGTATACTTAACAAATGTTGGTTCCGATGTAAACCGACTGCATATGCCTGGCGTAGGGAAAATAACAAATACTCACTGTATAAGCACTAGAGCTCGACTGACTGTCTGCTAATCTTGTCCGGCAGGGGCGCCACCTGTTGTCTTCTCGATCTAGGAGCTCCCGTATCTTCAAAGCCGGACGTACAATTACCAAACAAAGATATTAACATTTTTTGCTTTCAACCTTCGGTTATCCACCACTAATACTCATGTAATATTAACAAGATACTGGTGTATCATGAACCAATTTATTCGATGCTTAAATTCCAAATATTGTAATTATTGAATATTTACAATACCTTGTCAGATATCTAAATTGTTTTTGTTGTGACGACATCATTTAAGACTTTACGTTCAAAACTACATGATTTTTATTTAATCATCACCACACTCGATACTTAACCACATCATGGATAACTAAACATTATACTCGTATTAGGTATTAGATGAAACCGGCCGGGGTTGAAGATGGGAATAAGTGAACATTCGAAATAACTACGTTACTATGAGTTGGATCTAAAAATTTTTTTATATGCAATGTTGTTGGATTATTGATCTACTAAAAATAATGTTTTATATATTTTTTCTCTGACTGGAGTAACAACGGAGTTATTTGTAATTTTTTGGTTTCTGGAATTGTAAACCCCCACTTCTACATCTTTGATTTTCATTTTAAGTGCCTCAGTCACTGAATTTCTCCAGTCCAACTAAAATTTTAATTTCGGTTTATTTTCTTGTTTTTAGCTGTGAGTAAACCCCGCTTCTACTAATAGAGAAAATATCATGAGATTCGATGACCTGTGTCTCATTCCTAAGTTCGGAAAATCAGCTTATTTTATGCAGATCCTGAATGACAGAATTTTCTATTTATTTCCTATTACTTGTTCAAATGAGCGGGTCTTATATGTTGGTCTTTAATTAACTAATATGCTAGATATACAATGCAATATAAAGGGATTGATTCATATATCTGATCTATTACTGCTAATGATCGATGCATCCAGTAAAGAATGTTTGCAACAACCATATTCAATTTAATCCAGAACATACAGGCTCACAGGGATTAAGGCCAGTAGAAAATATGCGGCCGGACTTATTATCTACGAGGGCATGTGCATAATTATTCCTGAATGTGTTCGTTGTTACAAATATTCATGAGGACCAATCTACAAGCAACGTTTTACCACAGTTTCTCAAACTAATCACTGAAACTACAACTCTCACAAAAGAATATGTCATTCACTCAAGACAGATATTAAAGGAAACGGCTTAAATTATATTATAAGGCTTCACCAGATTTGTACATTAAATGGTGTATTCCTAACTAACTTAACTGAATAATAATGATTTGTTCTATATAACGAACTATGAAAATGTGTCAGTTTTACATTAGATTGTACGTAATTAGTCAGGCTAGGAAAACATGTTTTTCATTTTGATTAAAAATGATTTACTTTTCAGGGATTTCTTTGTTTAGAAACGTCAGTCATTCAAGGGCTGTTTAAACTAAGCAGATTTCTCACGTGCTGGTATAACACACTTGTGATCTCATCTCACCATACATTCTCTATTGTCATACCTTTCGGTGGTTAGAAATATTATACATAACCAATCTCATTGCAATTTAAATTACATACCATAACCTGAACATCAACACCCCTCGTTTGACAGATCTTAGTGGTAAGTAAACAGATCTGGACTAAACGTAAACAACTAATACGGTGAACAGAGCATAAAACCCACTGACTGACGGACAACCAACTCAGTACAACTATCGACGGGCTTGAAGATGGTGCCATTGCATCGAAAGTGCTTGCCAGCTGTACTCGACGATGAGCCAGTGACGACGGTCTCCACCGAATGGTATGACAACAGTATTATTTATATTGGCGGTTCTAACCCTTTATTTGAATTACCAGATATATTCTCTATTTATGTGTACAAAACCGATGAGAAGAAAAGGGGTAGGTTTACTGAATGCTGAATAAAAGAAAGAACGAATACCTTGCTCAATACTTCAGTTACCAAAAAAAGCTTAGAACAATAATTGTAGATCATCAATAGTTTAGTTAAGAGAAGTCTGCTAAAAGGATTTATAAATCCTTATTTTGCATTGAAGATATAATCATTGGAGGGTTTCCTATTAAAATTTACACAACACGTTATTTAAAAAAAACTCTTCATTTAATTAAAATCTCGTGTTCAGACTTTGAGCTAGTAGAAAACATTCTACAATCACGCTAATATTATAATTAACCCTATGTAAATGATATAAATTCTTGCAACAACTTATATGAAATGCCACAGTAGTTCTTGGTTTACTAAAAGAAGCATGTTTTAGCAGTAATAAATCACTATAATTAACCAATATTTTATCAAATATTTTTAATGATATCGTGTTAAAGGGGCATGAATAACTCAACTGATATAGCATTTTCACGTGCCACCTTATTACTTTCTCAATACGACAAAGGGCACACCATGAACTTTTTGCCATAGAATGTGCTTAGATAAATTATTTCTACTTGGGCATTAGCAAAAGAGATTAAATCAATGGATTTAAGGTTCTTGACTGTTTTAAATGTATTAAATGAAATTTTCCAGAACCTATATAAATAATGAAACTATCAAAATATTCGTGATGCAAAAGTAGCTAAAGATTTCAACTCGAACTGTTAAGAATGCTAATTAATAGCATTTACGAAACTAGTTAAAAGTGTTCAGTATTTATCTGTTTCCAAATGCTAATTTAGAGAGAGAGAGATATTCGAAATATCTCCTTTATTATGAGTCGGATCGAAAATTTGAATAAAATAAACCTTATTGCACATTTAATTGCCCATAAATCTTGTTATATAGATATTTTCACTATCGAGAATATTAACCGAGATATTTGGATTTTTTTTATTTTTCAGCCATAGTAAATCCCCACTTCTACTCATGTCATAATAATGATACATTACGGCTGGATGTGAAATACTTGCTGGGTTCGAATACTTCAAAAGGCACAATAACGTGGCAAAAGTATACCATCAAGCTCTAGCAGAGAAACTCGGCAGGGTAGACAGGAAGGCTGCTTATTATCGCTATATTCCTCAAAATATATTGGAAAAAGATAATATAAAGATGTATTGGGACGAAGCAATGATAACTGACCATACTGTGCATCATAACAAACCTGATATTCTCATTATTGACTAGATCAATAAGACTGCTCATATTATTAACATGGCAGTATTCAATGATGAGAATATTCAAAAATTCTAAGCCGAAAAATTAAGAAAATATCAAGAATTCGCTAGTCAGCTCAAAGAAGTATTCTAACTGAAATCTCCCATAGTTACGGCTATTATAGTAACTTCAAATGGTCAAAAACCACAAAAGCAGGCACCAAGAATTTAAATCTGTCAACAGAAATTATAAAAGAAGCACAGCAAGGGGTAATTCTTGATACGGCAAGAATAGTGCGAAATTTTTTAAATCCCCTTAACATATATCACAATTACAAACTCCTTATTGGTTGGATTTTTCCCCTATATGGATTTTATTCCAGTTTTACTGAGTATAAACCTCATAATAATAATAAGCTACTACAACACGAAGCACTTTATTCGAAGCTTAAACTCCAAATACTGATTTCAAGAGACCTTTGTTATGCGAGATACATGCTACTTCGTTGTATGATGACATCATCAATTCCGAATATACATTCTTGTCTTGGAATTGTTTATTTGATACATATCATACTTGATATTTAACCATTTCAGTAAGCACTAATGATCATATTTGTTAGTGGCTAAATTCGGACCCAATTCCTATTCTATGAATTTTTCTTAACTCAAATATTAAGCGAATTGGGCTTACTAACCTTACCTTCTTGTTTTGAGTCTTCATTAAGCCATCTTTCCTACTCATTGGTTTTATACATTGAAATAGAGAATGTAAATACCCTGCGTATGGACTTCTTCTTTTTTTTTTTTTTTTTTTTTTTGAGGTTTCATCTATTAATCATCCGGTTGTAATTTAAAAATAGCCCGTCACGCAGGGGATGCGTAAACTAAGCATATTTCCCAAGTGAAGTTTTACAATAGAGAAATCTGCATACAAGTAACAGCAGTAGTAACGAGTCTTAACCAATTTCACGAGAGCCGAACAGTTACGGAAACAGCCGAACTAGCTTCGGCGGAAACTCAGAACCGGCATCAGCCGATCTTATCTCGTCCGTTATCGGCACACACTTAATTAAAATGCAAATATCTAAGTTAATATCCAAGATAGAGAATAAATATATATAACAATATGTGTAGTAAATTTAATTTGCAATAATTAGGTTCTATACAAGTTTTCGATCCGACATATAGTAACGGCGATATTTCCAATTTTCAAAAATCTCCCCTCTTAACCCCCGCTCCCACTGGCCCAATTTCATCCATTAACGACCTTGATCTTTGTTTTTGGATCTCCCTTAAGGGAAATCTGCTAAAAGGTACTTAGATATTTTTATTTCATCTACATAATATGTGAACGAATTTGTTGAAAATCGTGGTCAATTATGTTTTTGGCTGATTTCTCTATATATGTAATAAACATGAAGGGCTTTCAAAAATACAAAAGAGAAATAAATGTATCAATCGGCAAATAGGACACGATATTTATATTAGACATAATGATCTATATTAGTTATATTAACTCCAGTTGACCCCAAGACGCAGGTATACAGTTGCCAGAAGCACGTCGAAAATCATTTTTGTCACAACGTGTATCATCACAGTTGTGTTCATCACTCTCATCCAGGCAATCACTGTTTGTGCCACAGCGATTAATAGTCGGAATTTACATTACACAAACATTTGAACGAACCCCATTTTTGTTATCTCCTAGGTGTGATTGATTGATATTGGTAGGCCCATCAACCCTTATGGGAAATCCGATAATAGAGAATAAAATGTCACTTGCAGGACACCTACATTAAAGCCATTATGCCGCAATATAATTTATTTATCCAAAATATTCTATCTACTCCATTCCACATTCGTTTGTTATTCGTAAACTGGATAAAAAGATATTGTGATTTAGTTTTTCATAATGTTCTTAGTTGGGATGTAACAGTAATTTCAGTCTAAAATACCCAACATATCTTAAGGTCAGGGTGTCAGAACAATGTCAGTAGACGTGCGGAGTGGCGATTAAACAAAATCCTCCAAAAAGATGGATTGTTAAAACTGTAACATTAATAATGCACAGTAAACACTTTTGGCTCAACCACAATAAAGATCGAGAGAGGAGTTAGGCAAGGAGAGACTGGCTCACCAAAAATGTTTATAGCTGCACTTCAAATAATAGTGGATGAATTCAAATGGGAAGGAAAAGGTATTAGAATTGATGGAGAATGTTTAAGCCATTTAGAATTTACCGATGATCAAGTCCTTATTGCATCATCTTTGGAAGAGGTAAAAGAAATGTTCAATGAAATAGAAGTAAAGGGTATGAGTATGTGGCTAAAAATTAACATGAAAAAATGTCAGCTTGTGACTGTCAATACGGAAGATAGACTAGAGATCCGAGGACAAATAATAAAAAGTACCGAAGATATTATATACTTAGGACAACTAATAAGTACAAGGGGACAGTGGAAGGAAGCGAAGAGTTAGCCTGGGCTGGAAGGCTTTTTTAAGAAATAGTATGCTTTACAAGAGTAAGGCAGACATTAAACTAAAAAAGAAACATTGGAATTCCACAGTATTACCAGTACTAACATATGGGTGCGAAACCTGGAGACTGACAAAAAAAGTTATAGAAAAGATGCGAACAACACAACGAAGTATGGAACGATACATGCTCAGCATTAGTAAAAAAAGAACACAGAACGAAGGGCTGGATAAGAATAAGGACTGACCTGGAAGACATTGCTAAATGCTTCTTTCTGAGGAAATGGAAATGGACAGGACATATGATAAGAAGACATGAAGATAGTTGGACCAGGAAGATGATAGACTGGTCACCTAGAGAATACAAAAGAAGCAGAGGCAGACCAATGAAAAATTGGGACGAAGAGATGGGCCGCACTAGTGGTGGAGCAGCATGGACAAGAGTGGCTTACTACAGAAAGGAATGGAAGCATCTGGGGGCTGCACACTACCAGCAATCGATACAGGAACTGTTAAAATAATATATGTATAAAACACAAATGTTAGGACATTCTCGAACTCAAAAATCCTCAGCTAACGCTTATTTTGCTTAAACGTTCAATAATGTCTGCATATAATACCTGTATTCTCATTGTTATTTTCTATGTACAAAATATGTAAATATTAAGCGTAAATTTTTATAAATGAGCAAATAAAGGATTATTATTATTATTATTTTTATTATTAAACACTTTTAGCTAGGTTATTCTTAACTGTTATTGATAATTTATTTGTTGTTTTTCTTTTCATTTTGAGGAAAGAATGGATCCATTTTTCGCTTTTGACTGCTTTGAAAGATTCTCGTATGCTTATTAGAGCTAAAAGGAGAATGCATTAAGGAAATTGAAGATATATCCGTTCCCTATTTATATTGGGAAGAAAGCCAATTGAATTCTCACAAGAAAAACGCCATTCTTTGAGGAAATGTTTGGTTACTTAGCTGTATTAAACTTTTATTTACATTTGCAATAACACCATAAACCTTGATTAGTTTAGCACATTTCTTTCTTTCAAACAAATTTATTTTTTTTGGACACAATCCTAGAATATTTTTAGAATATTTCATATAGCCATTACGATTAGGAAGACTACTTTGGTTATATTGTGCATATGGCATTCAATTGAATTTAATAAAGTGGGGGGATAAATATTATTTTACTGTCCTCCTAAAATATTTTTATTTATTTATTTGGAGCTTCGGAGCAATGGCGATGTTGCTCAAAACAAAAGCTTTATAAGTTAAAAAAACAAACACCAAAGAACAAAGAAAAAAAACAACGAAATTTAACAAAAAAAAAGGGAACACAAAACAGAAAAGGAACTAAACAGAAAAGTAACACAAAACATGAAAGCAACAAAAACAGAATGAAAACACAAAACAGAAAAGGAACCAAAAACAGAAATGGTGAAAAAAAAGTAACGGAACACACAACCTAAAATAAACTTTTGAAATAAAAGTTTTATTGGTTTTTTTGTCTTAATACTTTCATGTACATTGAAACGAAAAGAAAATGGAGTAGTTTTAGAAATCAAGAGAAAATAAATGGAACATTTATATATATATATTCTAGCTCAGATACCCGGCTTCGCCCGGGAATTCATTTGAGGCTGAATGGTGATGGTATTTTTTAGCAGGCTTTACATTGCACAATATTTTGACATTTACCCGTCCCAGTGTTTAGGATTGATACCCATCTATGCCGTGGATTTGCTAATAATAGAATTATTTGTTCGATAAGGCTTCACAGTCTTCGATATTTTTATATTTCCCGTCTCTTATACATGTAAATATGGTGAATTTTTATTTCAGGCCTCCCTTATAACCCCCCTCCCGTTCGAACCTAAAAATTTTAATATAACTTATAATCATAGAAGAATTAATGCTAATTGACATACCGAGTTTTGTTAAGTTCGGTTCAGCCGTTAGTGCCCGCTAAAGTTTTAACGTATAACTCATTTATACTTAGGTATACGACAAAAGTGTATATAACAAACGTTACTCCAAATAACACAATAAACAACTCTGGATTAGTGCTGGCTGGTGGAGGTCCATCATCAACGGAAGGATCAAAAAAGGTCAAACACCTCCACTCTTAATACTTCTTTATTACAGGCAAAGTACTTTCGGGGCAAACCGTCCCATCATCAGTGCTCTGTGACACAACATTTATACTTACAATGACATGTAATATATATGAATAAATAAATAAATAAATAAAATAATAAAATTATTTATTCATATATATTACATGTCTTTGTAAGTATAAATGTTGTGTCACAGAGCACTGATGATGGGACGGTTTGCCCCGAAAGTACTTTGCCTGTAATAAAGAAGTATTAAGAGTGGAGGTGTTTGACCTTTTTTGATCCTTCCGTTGAAAATAAACAACTTTTGTTATGTTTATATTTGCGGAAAAACCAATAGGAAACGAAATATCGCTATTTTTAATTTCAGGCTTCCCTTATAACCCCCACTCCTGCCCGTCCATAGAAATGTTGGTATGGCTTATTATAATGAAGGCCTCACTGCTAATACACATACCGAGTTTTATTTAGTTCGGTTGAGTCTTTCTTGGCAAATAATATTGTTGACTCCCGCTATAATTTTTAGCGTATAACGCATTTAAACTTCGGTATACGACAAAAGTGTACATAACAAAAGTTACTCTAAATAACAAAATAAACAACTTTTGTTATGTGCATATTTACCGAAAAACCAATAGAAAACGAAATATCGCTATTTTTAATTTCAGGCTTCCCTTATAACCCCCACTCCTGTTATTCTCAGAGAAAATTAATATAGCCTAAAGTCTAAGTTGGGTTAGTAGTAATATACATACCAAGTTTCATAAAATTCGGTTCAGCCGTTTATGCGTGAAAAGGTAACAAACAAACAAACAAACATACACGAAAGAAACAAAATGCAGATATGGTGTCTATGACATGTGAAACGAAAAGTTATCGTGAAATTTCGCGAAAAAAATCAATGTACAGAAAGAGGTTACAATTTTATATATATATAGATATAATGTCTAATATGTGGGAATTATAATGGATGGCATTAATCATTGTAAACGTGTATTATTTTCCATTTTAGCAGATTTTTCTTAAGGGAAATAACTTTTTTGGATTGTACACACAACGCGACTTTTAGAAATCTCCTTCCGTTGATCATCCATCTACCTAGGAGATGAAGTTAATTCAAAACTATATATACAGGGAAAGAGAGAGAATTGTTTGACCATTGCCAAGCTCGATATGTAAACGTTTTTGTAAAACAAAGTAGTAGAGGATAGTCGGGTTTCGGCTAAAGAAAAGTTTTCTTAATTCTTCTTGTAGAGAATTTTATTAGCTTACAGTTTCAGGTAACCGTTGGTCCCCTTCTTCAGAGCTGAACAATGAAACGAAATAATATAGATTAGCAAATTTGTGAACAATAATGGAAAAAAAACGAAGCATATTATTCTCTTTTAAGTGTACAATGGCCGTAAAGTTCACAGACAGTAATTTATGAGTGAGGTGTCAGACGAATATACAGCAAAATAAGGTGGGGGTGGATGTAAACACCATAACAGGAAATAAAAAGTAATAAATCTAAAAAATTGGATAAGGTACATACCTGTTTTTATATGGGGGAAGAACAGAGAGCAAGACCTGCAAACGGTGGAGACTACATTGTGACTGAAGGAAAAAATGTTTTAGTAAAACCAAAGGTGAATATCGTTAATGACTGACGTCGGACAGGTTAGAGGAGGAATTATGGAAATTCAATTTATCCTTTTTATTATACAGGGCCCGGCAAAAAAACCTCCCCGGTTTGAGCAAGCCACCGCGTGAGTTGTAGTGGGGGTAGAGATGTGGAGGGGGTATTGTTCCGTAGCGGAGTATGTGCCATTTTCAGTGTTCAGATTATGAAACTCGCAGGGCTGCATGTGATGACAATTTGCAAAACATTCCCCCAGATGCTGTCTTCATTTCTTCTGATGAAGCCCACTTCCACTTGTGTGGAACTGTTAACAAACAGAGTTTCCACTACTGGGCTGCAGAAAATCCTAGGAAACTCCACCAACAACCACTACACAGCCCAAAAGTCGCAGTTTGGTGCGCCGTTGTGGAATTTGGTGTGTGGGGACAGTACTTATTTGAAGAAGATGGACAAACAGTAACGGTCAATGCCGATCGCTATTGTCACATGATAGAGACATTTCTCCGACCCAAGATCAACCAGTTTGTTTGACCGGCAGACCATGAGGTAGAAGAAGTTTGGTTCCAACAGGACGGAGCCACAGCTCACACTGCTTGGTGGTCCATGGAAATGTTAAGAGAGTTGTTCCCTGGACGTATTGTTTCTTTAAGAGGAGACATTTCTTGGCCCCCAAGGTCACCCGACTTATCACCTTGTGATTTCTTTCTGTGGGGCTACCTAAAGGCTAAAGTGTACAAACATCGTCCCAGAACTCTGCAAGAACAAAAAGATGTCATTAGGCAGGAAGTGGCAGCCATTCCAAGGGAAGGTTCACGAAGAACTATGGACAACTTCAGGGAAAGACTTCGAGAATGTCTTAACAATGGGGGACATCATTATCGGACATAATTTTCAAAATCAAGTAAAGTATACTAAGTGAAGATAAATTAACACATTTAAAAAAAAAATTATTCTTCATTCATATTACAGTGAATGGGTAGACTTCGCTACCCCAAGCGTTTCGGCAATGTAACGTAAGCTCCGGCCTTCCATCTAAGTTTGAAAGACCCATTATTCTGGACCGAAATAAAAATAAAACATTAATTAAAGAAAATGCTTGGTTAATAATTAAAGATGTTTAAATGTGCGAAAAACTACTTACAGTTTAGAATAGATCAACTTCACGACAAATAAATCTAATCTGAGTTTTATCTAATTGTTTACTAATCCTGAAGGGAATAGTTCAATGGACTTAGACTCTAAATTGTCTGTAATAACTAGAATACCCACATAAAGAAAATTGCTGAAAATTAGCTTTTAATACGACAAAAATGAAGTGTCCGGTTTTTTTTTGCGGTTGAGTATATAAAGAAAATGACCCTGAGTAATATTTAAGTCAATTTACATTTTAATAAACTCCACAACGGAAAGCGTTTGAATTGTATACAAACAGGTCAGCCAGCCTCTCAGAAGTAAAAAATAGAAATATTCTTGATCGGAAAAAATTAATTACTGAAATATATCTGAATTAAATATATTAATTTTATTGAAAACTATTTGCTATATCTAGTGCTGCAATTAATAATGAACCAACATAATTTTTATCTCAATCACTCTAATTTTAGTTATCCAAGAACCAAAGACGAGGGTGGGTTCATCAGAACTGCATATATCTAATCTAGAAGCGATTTGTTGAACACAATATTTGGTATTTCAGCTTGAAATACGACGGTTCATGATACGTTTGCTTATTCGTAACAATGCCAAAGAAAGGGGGTTTATTGAAGACTGAAAATTAAGAAATTTAAATGTCTTGATTAATATTTGAGATAGAGAATGTATGAAAACAACATTTATATGTAATTTAAATTGCAATGAGATTGGTTATGTATAATATTTCTAACTAACAATATTTGATGTTTCAAAATTCCCCCCACTAAACCCCTTCCCCCTCCTACCGGTCCGAATTCTGCCATTAACGAGCTTGATCATTCTTTGTATATAAAGCGATTAAATGTCGATAAATGTAACGATCTAACAAAAATTACGACCACTAGAGCGTTAACAGACAAATATGTATAAATAATTTTCCTTATCTCCTGGGTAGGATCGACGGATATTTGAGGAAATGTTTCGAAAATCGCGTCATGAGTACGACCACAGTAGCTACTTTCCTTTAAGGAGAATCAGCTAAAATGTACGGTTTACGCAGCCCTTGCGTGAAGGACTTTTTAAATGAGGTGGAGAACTCTCACGGCTTGAAACTCAGAAAGAAAAATAATTCTTTTACCGATGTGTGAAAGGGAGTAATGTACTACGTAATATGCTTCCACATTCGTCCCGAAAATGGGGGCAAAACATAAATAATCCTGAAATGAGAGAGGAACTTTTCCCTCCTTTTATTTCTCGCGAACACCTGCTTTTTATGAGATACTACCTCTCCGCTCGAATGATGGACCCAATAATGTCAGGTATCTGGACCGACGCTGATAACAGAACATAATAAAAGTAAAAGAATGATGAAAAAGAACGATACGTAAAACTGGGGCTGTGTAGACTTCAAAATATTCATCAAGAGCAAAAAACATAAAAGAATTAAGTTAATAAATGGCCGTTGAAGAGCTTTTATATTCTTTATTCTTCTTTTATTTAGTCTCATCAAACATGTTTTTAAAAACTTCTAAATGTTTAGCAGATTTTCCTTAAAGGTATTCAACTATTGAGATCATGCTCATTACGCGATATTATATATATATATATATATATATATATATATATATATATATATATCTATATATATATGATTGTGTGAGTATATGTATGTTAATTCTTTAGCGGTAGAAATTTTTGTTTAATCGTTACCAACCTCGATTATAAACGCTCCATGTAAAGATCAATTTCGTTAGTGGCTAAAATTGCAAAACTGGGGTTGATGGGGAGATTTTGAAAATTCGGAATTTCTCTGTTATTTTAGGGCAGATATACATTTTCGCTCAATTTTGACGTCGACTCTCGCTAACACGAACCTCGATAACACGAAATCCTCGATATCACGAATTATTTTTAATCCCCTTGAAAAAACCTGTCTAACACGAAGAAATTACCATACGTAACACGAACTAATTTTCCTGTTATATTTTACCTCTATAACAAATGTTGGAATAACATAACTGACAAAACAATAGCCAACTGCTTCAAGTCATGTGGATTTCAAGAGGGAAAAAATCCATCTGAAACAGAAGTCGGACCACAAATGGAACCTGAGCCAGATCCAGAGGCAGAAGCTGAAGTGGAGTCGCCAAACGAAAACATAGAGGCGGAGTGGAACGAGTTGACAAGGCAGCTGCCATCTGAAAAACCACTAACATTTGAAGAATTCGCCCTTGTAGACGAAGGGGTAGCAGTAACCGGCACTTTGACTGATGACGATATTTTGGATTCCATAACCAACGATGAAGACGCTCCTTCTGACGAAGATGAAGAACCAGCAGACGTCACATCTAAAGAAGCCAAAGCTGCAGTACGTACTCTACGTATGTTTTTAGAAAAAAACAGTGATGTACAAGACAGTGTGTTTTCTTCAATTGTTTCAATCGAGAATATGATTGACAAACGTGTTGCTAACAGTCTTAAACAGAAGAAGATAACGGATTATTTCAACTACTAGTGGGATTGCAGTAATATGGTGGGTACTGTTTACTCTGGTTTACAAGATATTTATTATGTTTACTGTAAGTATTTTTTATTATACTGTACCAAGTTAAATGTTTAATTTTGAAGCTGTAAGGGATACAGCAAAGTTTTTTTATTTTAATCAACATTATGACTGATAGTGCTTTTCAGTTTATATTTAAGGACTTATTAATCAGTGGAGTTAATATTATATTTTCTGTTTTCTGTGTTTTACCGTTTTATTTTAATTATGTATATATACATATTTTAATTCATTTAAATATTCGTAAAATATTAAGATTATGTAGATTTGTAGAAGATGTAGGGAATAAATCACAGTACATTTTTTTACCTCTGTAACACGAATTTTCATTTAGTTCACCTCTACAACTCGAACTATGCCTAAGACGAACTATACATAACACGAACAAAAATGGCAGTCCCGTGGAATTTCGTGATAGCAAGAATCGACTGTATTAACAAATATATTTCCATTTTTATCATTTCCAGACACAACACATCCGATATTCACTTAACTTCCTCAGTCACTAAGCATCTCAAGTACAACTAACATTTTAATACCTGGTTACATTGGTTTCATTCTGCGTGAGTTGAATTGATAGCGAGTTGAGATTATATCATCGTGTCATATTCAATTGCAAGGGATATCTGTTTACACTAGACTACACGACGTTTAGTCACACGATGTTCTGGACTGTCATCCGTTTATCGCATGAACTGTTTTTCATACAGTCTTAAACTTTCCGTTTAACTCAACTTTGTCCTAGGCTAACGCTTGGAGCGAAAAGCTCACATTTAGCACACGCCTAGCTGAAGAGACCCAAAAGATCGAAACGAAGTAACCCAAACGTATCATCACTGAAAGTGGGATTTCGAAACTTAACTTTACACGGTTATACATCGATTGACTTGTTTCGGTAGGTGGGACTTTGGTTTATCGTTTACGTACTTACGGTAACTCATCTGCAACGCGAAGATATCTGTTTAGTTTACGCAGCACCAGCGTGACGGGCTTTATAGACCTCGAGAACGGATATGGTATCATATATAAATTGTTTGTTCGTTTATGTATAAAACATCAAACGGTATGGATACACTTAATTTGTAATAACTGCTCACCATAGTCGAATCGCAAGCCAAACGTGATTATCATCTGTCTACCTCAGATAAAATGAATCTCATGTCCAGAAATATCATATATACTGCACAAAAATGAATAGGGATATTGGTTATTTTTTTTCTTATCCTATTAATTTTAATTAAATCGACCTTAATTAAATAACTTTTTTATGGGGGGAAAAGACAATAATTTCTATTAAATATTAATGATATTTATAATTTAAAAAAAAAGTGCTAGGCCCCATAAATACCACAAAACCTACCAACCTACCAAAATCCCTATTTATTTTTGAGCAGTTTAGTTTCGCACTATAAGTAATGGTATACGCTACTCTATTAAACCAACAAATGACAGAATCGGTTTTTTTTTGTACTAAGGTGAGCTTAATTAAGATAATATGTAGCATTTTGACTTATTGATTTATACTGTAAATAGACTTTTTGGTCAATGTGTTAATAGTAATATACATACCAAGTTTCATAAAATTCTGTTCAGCCGTTTATGCGTGAAAAGATAACAAACAAACAAAAATACACCAAAGAAACAAATTGCAGATATCGTGTCTATGAATGTGAAACTAGAAAGTATCGTGAAATTTCGAGAAATAAATCAATTTTACAGACAGAGGTTACAATTTATATATATATTGTTTTTATTCTAGACCCAATATTCAAATATTCTTCATACTTTAATGGCAAGTGTGAGGAATAAATATCCCTTTGCTAAATTCAGACTTTATTACAACATTTATTAATGCCGGAGTAGAAAAAAGGAAGTTTTGTTGGAAACATCATATTTTTGCAAAATTTTCATTTATTTTTTTTTAATGTCATTATTAAAATGAAAGGTAAGACATTTTATTATATTGCATATTACATTGGATGATATAAATACCTCCAATGATTCTATAAGAAATTAGGGATTTTTATTTAAATGTATATCTATTAGTTTAAATTTACTCTTGTTTATTATTAAATGCACCTATATAATAATAAATTAAAGCTGGCCAAATAAGGCTTGCTTATGTTTTTTGTATTTTTCTATGTATATAGATTTGAAAAATTTGTCGTCTGAGGTGGGGCCAATTATCTGGTAGTCATTTTCAAATTACTTGCAAGAAGAAAATAATTAATCTTTGAGTCTGAATACACGGAAACTTTGGTTGGGAGAGTAGTGTTGGAGGGGTACAAGGTTCGTGAAAGGTTGTTCTGTAGTGATTACTGATTCAATTCACGAGTAGGTACATAGTAGAAGGTAGAAAGCCCTGATGTATAAATAACCCTGCAGATACAATCTCACCTTACCTGCTTCCATTCCAACACCTCTCTATTCCAGCCAGATATTCAACAAGCACACCAATTATTGCCATGGATTTTAGAATAAATCTAACCAAATCTCTTACACAGTACCTCAATCACGGAAAGCGGTGCCCGACGGGTATTAATTGACATTAACCAAAGTCCTTGCATTATGTTATATTAGTTCTGAAAGGAACTCGTTTTCATCACCCATAGGTAGAATCGATGGACATTTGAAGACATTTTCCAAACATCCCCGTCATAAGTGCAACCTCAATGGCTGATTTTTCCTATGGGAAATCTGTTAATAAATAAAACCAATTACTTAGCGTAATGACAAATTAGGTATAAGAAAAGCTTACACAACGCCAAATAATGTATTTTAAAATAATTCACTGTAGCTAAATTATAGTATGAAAAGTCCGTCACGCAGGGGCTGAGTAAAGAGAGATTTTCCAGGTGAAGTTTTACAATAGAGGAATTTCAGGAAAGCCGAACAGTTACGGAAACGGCCGAACACTTTTTGGTGGAAACTCACAACAAGAGCCGAACTCATCATTATCCCCACTCACTTAATAAAAATGCAAATATCTCGGTTAATATTCAAGATAGAGAATAAATGTGTATAAAAATACTTACACTAAATTTAATTTTCAATAAGATTTATTTTATACTATTTTTCAATCCGACGTATAGTCGAGATCAAGCAAAAACTGCGACCGCTAAAGCGTTTACAGTCAAATATAAATATATATACATATATAATTTTGAACAGACCTCATTTTCGTCATTTCCTGGGTAGGATCGATGGATATTTGAGAAAAATTTTGAAAATCCCGTCATGAGTACGACCTCAAAAGCTGATTTCCCTTAGGGGAAATCTGCTAAAATGCTGTTGGCCCTTAAAAATTACGTCGTTCAAAATATATTCTACACTGATATACAATTGGAGAGATTCAATAATGCAAAACATATTTAATGTCCAGAATATCGGAAATAGTATTAACAAAAATAATAACACAGGGTTTTTCTCATTTTCCTTCAATTATTCATTTTCTGTATTGTAATTAATAATTTGATAAAAAAAAAAATAGAAAAATTCCGTCACGTATATGCATTTATATCAAAATGTAAAAGTTCAATGAGAACAATATCAAAAAACGTGCTTAAGAACATTGATAGAACATTACATTTGCAATAAGATTGGTTCTATAGATTTTTCGATCCGAAGTATAATAACGGATATATTAAGAATTTTCAAAATTCCCTCCTCTCAATCCCCATCCCACTAGTCGGATTTCAACCATTAACGAAATTGATCTTTAGTTTTACATAAAACGTTTAAATGTCGAGTTTGGTAACGATCGAACAAAAATTTCGATCACTACAGCGTTAAAAGACAAATATAAATATATATATATATATATATATATATATATATATATATATATATATATATATATATATATTTATTCACTGTAAGAATATGAATAATTACAAGAAAATGAAAAAAACCGTGTGTCATTATTTTTTTAATACTATTCCGATATTCTGGACATTAAATATGTTTAGTATTATAAAATCTTCCCAATTGTATAACAATTTAGAATATATTTTAAAAGACCCTTAAGAGAAATCTGCCAAAACAATGTCAATAATTAATTAATTTATCTTCATACCATAGCTAATAATAGTATTATCTCCAAAGTACTTTTAGTTAATAGATGCATTGACAAATTTATCTGAATTAAAATAAAGGAAATTATACATTAGAAATTTATCCCCCTATGAATATTTATCAGAAATGGCTCGTGATTAAAAAAAAATCCATTTTAGACTACAATTAAGGACTTGGGTAGTAACTCTCACATAAATGAGAAAAGGTAATGAAGGGAAAAGTAATTAAAAACTTGCAACAGCTTAATGAATTAAGTAGTGCGTTAAACCCAAAGCTCCCTCAAGGGAAAAATAAAAACTTGGGGAAAATGTGACTTTGCAAACTGAGGACTTCATAGAATCTAAAATATTAACATAAATCGATCGGCAGAAAACCAAGGGGGGATATATATGCCAAACCCCATATAAAAATGTTAGGGAGCCTGCTTTATCCAAGAAGATTGCATTACGGGGCATTTGAATAACTATAAAAAAACGTGATAACTTTTCACTCATCGGCCTATAGATAACAATGGGGTAATTGGATATGCTTTTTTATTATCTTCTACCGCATTTATTTATAACGTATTATTTATATCATAAAACAGTTTTGTTCATTTGATTTTAGCTGATTTCCCTTTATGAAAATCAGATTTTGGATGAAATCACGAGGTGATTTTCGAAAATTAGTCTCAACTATCGATCGGCCCTAACTAGAAGAATACGAGATTGAGGCCCGTTCAAAATTTATATATGTATACTTGTATGTTATCACTTAACCGGGCGACATTTTTGTTTGATCGTTACCAAACGTAATAAGCGTTTCATGTAAATGTAAATATTAAGTTTAATGAAAGCTGAAATTGGACGGAACGAGGGGATGAAATCGAAAATTCAAAATATCTACGTTAATACAATGAGCCTGATCGAAACATTGTATGTAAAGAATAGTTTTGCAAATTTAATTTTCAATAAATTTGGTTTTATACACTTCTTCTCTATCTTAATCCTTAACTGAGACTTTTGAATTTATTTTTTTATTTTTAGCCATTAGCAAACCGCCTCCTCGAGTTATCCTACATTAACAAGAAGGGAATGTACTATTAAAGGTGTTCCTCGAAGACTAAATACCAAATACTGTTTTCAACAGATCTTTACTAGTTGGATTGCATGCAAATACGTTGAGTGATGACGCCATCAAGTAGGATTTTATTTCTTGACTCGAAAATAATTATTGGCAACCTAACATACTCGAAATTTATACATTTCAATCAACACTACGGATCATAGTTGCTTGTTTATGTAGAACTAAAGATCAAGTTCGATAACGGCTATAATTGACCTACAAGAGGGAGGAAATAGAAAATTTATAACATCTTCTTTATTACGATTCAGATCGAAAAATATATATCCAATCTTATTATACTTACAATGATGTACAATGCCGTTGGATACTTTTTTCATAGTTCAATTTTTATGAATGTTATTCGTACTTTCTTGTACCTGGGGCTCAGGTAAGCCATGTGAGTTAAAGCGTTGATCTCACATGGTGAGCCTAGAGTGGCGAGTTCGACTCCCGCCTGGGCAAAGGAATTTATTTAGTGACGGAATTCATTAAATAAATTCCTTTGTCCCACCCTGGTTAGAAAAGAGTGGTAACCTGTAGATAACCCGTCCCAATTAGTATTAGTTGCAAAAAGTGGACGTTAATAAATAACTTAATTTTTTTTGTAGTCTTCTGTAAGCATCCTCTTCTACTCCTTGGATTTTATTGAGTTATAGAAAGCGAGTTGAGAAAAGTAGTGTGCCATACAAGCACCCGGGAAATCTCCTTAGGTTATGCAGCCCATACAAAACGGATTTTATACTATATTTATTACTAATTCACTTCTTTAATTCATTTTACTTTTCCATATCAACTACCATATTAATTACGAAAAATTTGGATAATTTTGATTTTTTACAAATCTTAAAATTCACAATTAAAAAGTATTATCATAAAACACTTTTATGATTTTATATTTTTATTTTTATGGTATTTTACAACAAAAGTAATAATACAATTAGATTTTGTAGAATAGGTAAGTACAGTCCTCTGAAAATGTTTTAAAAAGATATGGGTAAAATATCTGGAGGTTAATTATTTGAGAACTAAGAGTGGGGTAGGAAAACGGACTTGTGGGGACAGCCCCACAAGTTTGCTCCTTTGACATTTTTCGCTAAAACGCTCCTCTTTCATGATATTTCAAGTGTGCCCGTTTTATGTGAGACAACCTCTATATATGAAACATCAATCTGTCACCACATACTTTCTGGAAATTTCACATTAGGAATGGCATGGAAAAGAAAATATTTCATAATGTTTGATTTTGGTACCTTTTTAGCTGATTTTTTTTTGGTACCGTTTTCGCTAAGGGAAATCAGCTATTAAGGTTGTATTCATGATGGGATTATCGAAAAATTTCTTCAAATGTCCATCGATCCTGCCCAGGGGATGACGAAGATGAGGTCCGAACAAAATTGTTATGGATTATATATATGACATACATAATACGGTAGAAATAAATACGGTAAAAGATAATAAAAAAGTACATTCAATTACCCCATACATATATATATATATATATATATATATATATATATATATATATATATATATATATGTCTGTAAACGCTCTATCGGTCAGAATTTTTTGCTGTACCCACACTTCTATTGCGTTTGTCCATATTGCTTTAAGTAGTCGTTAACAACCTTGATGTTCATTTTCACATAAAACGCTTAAATATCGAGTTTGGTAGCGATCATACACCAAACTCGATATTTAGACGTTTTATGTAAAAATCAACATCAAGTTTGTTAACGACTACTTTAACCAATATGGACAAACGCAATAGAAGTGTGAGGTACAGAAAAACCTTTGAACATCAGACGCATCCAGACTTTCCAATTCAAAGTCCTGCGCAGAATAGTAGATGCTCCATATAATACAATAACACCAACCACACTCTCCATAAAGGTCTCAATATCCCATTTATAAAGAACCTAATCCCTTAAGATTCAGAAAATAGCAGGCTATAGCCCTTTCAAGTTCCACTCATCCATATTCCCCTCCAAGGCGCCTCTACAGACAATAGCCCAGAGATCTCCTATAGAAGTGTAAAGTGAAGTTCTAGCAGTGGCTATTTTCTTATCAAGTGCCATTCCTCCTTAGCTCTTGACTTCCTTGCCAGGGATGGAGAGAATGGCCCTCTCATGACGGTTAACTGGGTGTAGCTTCTGTCGAGAGCGATGGAGGACGATATTATTGTACGCATCACATTACAAAATACATTTAAATGCAGACTGTAATATTCTTAATAAAATAAAATAATCTTTAAACGGTAATATGTTTCTTACATCCGATTTTAGCATGTCATGCTCTGGTTAATCATGTTTGTATATGCATAGTGTCTAATAACAGTCCTGTAAGAAGAGGTAGTGAGAGAGGGGGGAGAGTAAGAGAGAGAGTTAGAGCAGGTGACTTAGACGAGGGTGTGTGTGAAGAAAAAGTCCGTCACGCAGGGGCTGCGTAAACTAAGCAGATTTCCCTCATGAAGTTTAGTAATAAATAAATCTACATACTGGTAACACAACACCACCGTGAATATTAAGTGAATGAATACAAACGTAAATAAGAAATGTTTCAGTCAATTTCAATAACCTGCCGACGGGAAGTGTTTTTGAAATCTAAACAAACAGGTTCCTACCTCACAACGGAAAGAAAAACAATTACTGAAATATATCAGAATATGACATATTAAATTTATTGAGAATTATTTACTATATCTAGTACTTAAAATAATGAGTCAGAATAATTGTTATCTCAATCAATCAAATTTTTTTAGTCCAGGACTTTATGGCAGGGAGGGGGGGGGCAAATTACATTTAATTTGCAATAAGATTGGTTTCATACAAATTTTCGATCCGACGTATAGTAACGGAGATATTTCGAATTTTCAAAATCCTCCCCTCTAACCCCGCCCCCTCCCCCTTGGCCGATTTCAGCCGTTAACGAACTTGATCTTTCTTTTTACATAAAATGTCTAAATATTGAGTTTGGCAATGATCAAATAATAATTGCGACCTCTAGAGCGGTAACAGACAAATATATATATATATATATATATATATATATATATATATCGATGGACATTTGAAGAAAAATTCCAATGACAATTTCGCGTCATGAGTACAACCTCAATAGCTGATTTCCTTTAAGGGAAATCTGCTAAAAGGGATGCAGAAAAGAGGAATGAGAGAGTTTAGATATGTTCATACTTCAAGGTCTAACTCAAATAAAACAACTTTTCGGATCGTCTAGCCAACGTAAGGTTGGAATAAGCAGATTCCCCGTTTCCAGTATAAAATACCTCCGATAATTGAGAATCAGAAGTTAGTTAATTGGAGGGTGCTGAGGTAGGTTAGTTCTGTTGCGGGGAAAATGCCGACTTGGGGAGGAATAAGGAAGGCTGGAATTCTCAGGTTCGGAAATTGAATATCGGCCAAGTTTTTATTGCTTCTTTGTTCGGGATCTATTCTTCTCCTATCTCTTGTTCTACTCAAATCTCATTTGGGACTTTTGCGGAGAAATCACTTTTTTTTTTGTGTTCCTAAAAAAATTCAATAATAGCACCTGCATTGTTTAAAAGGGAATCTTATTCCATAAATGGCATCTACTTTTTAAAATGAGATTTCAGGGTTTTTTTTTCTCATTCTAATTTAAATAGAGAATAATATCAATCTGAACGATAAATATCTATGTATCAAGAAGATAGACTGGGATTACCGTTGTCTTTGCTAGATAACTTCTGCTTTTTAGTGTGTGCGTACGGTAAGCACAATGTAACATAACTTTCTTAACATCGATGTATTTAAAGTAATTTATTGTGAATATTTTGGAAGAATCATGAAATCAATTTTTATTTTTCAATTTTTTTATGCAAGATTATTGAATCTTATATATTGTTTTTATTATTTTTTTACATTGTATGTTTATAAAATTTTCTAATCCTTATTCAGTAGTTCGTTGCACTGGTGTCCTCTTTTACAAATCCATTTTATTAGAAATTTGTTAAATTTTAGCAGATTTCCCTTAAGGGAAATCAGCTATTGAGGTCCTATTCATGGCGTGATTTTCGAAACATTTCCTCTAATGTCTATCGATCCTACCCAGAAGATGACGAAAATGAGGTCCGTTCAAATATATATATATATATATATATATATATATATATATATATATATGTGTGTGTGTGTGTGTGTGTGTGTGTGTGTGTCTGTTAACGCACTAGCGGTCGCAATTCTTGCTTGATCGTTACCAAACTCCATATTTAAACGTTTTATGAAAAAAAAACAGATTTCGTTCGTTAATGACTGAAATCGGACCAGTGGGGAGGTGGGGTTTAAGGAGAGAATTTTTGAAAATTTGAAATATCTCCAATACCATACGTCGGATCGAACAATTGTGTAGAACCAATCTTATTGAAAATTAAATTGTCTATAAATATTGTGCTATGCATTTATTCCCTATCTTGAATATTAACCGAGATATTTGCATCTTTCAGCCTTCAGCAAACCCCCACTTCTACTCATGTTACATAAACAATAGTCTGTTATGTAATAAACCACATTGCTCGA
This sequence comes from Riptortus pedestris, assembly GCA_019009955.1. Taxonomy (NCBI): domain Eukaryota; kingdom Metazoa; phylum Arthropoda; class Insecta; order Hemiptera; family Alydidae; genus Riptortus; species Riptortus pedestris. The sequence goes on from CM032233.1 coordinate 24,139,236, forward strand.
AGCTTAAACACTATAAATTGTTTTCAAGAGACCTTTATTATTCGAGATAAATGCATATATGTTATCGTGACCCCCCCCCTTTCTTAAGTTCTTGGACTACTAAAATTTGATTGATTGAGATAAAAATTATTCTGATCCATTATAAATTACAGTACTAGATATAGTAAATAGTTTTCAGTAAAATTAATATGTTCTATTCTGATATATTACCGTAATAGTTTTTCATTCCTGTGAAAGATGGCACACCTGTTTGTTTACGTTTCAGGTGCTTCCCGTCTGGAGGTTTCTTATTATCGTTTGCATTTATTCACTTGATGTTGACGGTGCTAATGTGTAACCTGTATGTAGATTTATCTATTGTTAAACTTCACGAGGGAAATCTGCTTAGTTTACGCAGCCCCTGCGTGACGGACCGTTTTTTTATTCAGTTCAAAATGCTCAGTTTCCTATTTGGTCTGTATCCATAACAAAAGAAGAGTCTTGCGCATACCAAGTTCTTAATTGGCTGCTGTCACGAATCCTCAGCTCCTGATTCTTGAAAATCAAAATGGAAGTACAAGTGATAGCATTATATATAACTCGTTGATGACGAAAATGTAAAATGCGCAAAAGTTGTAAAGAATAACATTTATGATGGTCTTTTATACATGATTCTAACACAGTACCGTAAAACTTACCCGCCTTCTGAACATCATTACCAAAAACATTTCACTTCCCTACTAACAGACAAGAAACATGGCCTATTTATTTACACAGACGGATCCAAAACAGACCAAGGAGTAGGGACAGCTGCAATTGTTGGCCCAGGTAACTTTCAAATAAAGCTGCCAGATGAGACTAGCATATATACAGCTGAGCTTGAAGCCATGAAACTTGCGATAGACAACATACCTGAAACTGATACCTATGGACATGGACATAATAATTTGCACTGACTCTCTTAGCTCATTACATTCATTAAAAAACATATATAGTTCACATCCACTCACCTCGAAGATAACAAAAAATCCATACATTAAATAAATGAATAATTATTTTAACCGGACATACAAACATTAGACAAAGCGCACAAGTAGACGAACTCGTCAAATCAGCTACTCAAAAAAGAACTCACGACAACACATACTGTACACACCAAGATATTCAAGCCCAAGCAAAACATATGATACTCAATTCATGGCAGAAATCTTAGATTGCCACAACTGATAAAATTCGAAAACTGAAATATATACTTGGTGAATGGCCTTCCTCAAAAAGGCTAATTAGGGGAGAAGAAGTAGTTTTAACGAGGTCAGGAATTGGCCATTCACGACTGACTCACACTTACTTACTGGAGAAGAGGAACCCTAGAGCCAACACTGCAACTGTAGACTTACTATAAAACATATACTAACTGACTGCTATCTAAGGACTCACATAGACCTACCATACACTTTGACTGAATTACTACATGACTGTAGCCAGTATATAGAACGCGTATTAAACTACTTGAAACACAACAACATTTTCAAAAAATTATAATGTAGGACAATACTGAAAATATTTGCAGAAATGAGCATACTTAAGTAAATACAATAAAGTGATTATAGGAATTTAACTGATTCAGGGCTAAATCACCCAAGTCGCGAAATGCGATTACTGTAAGAATTAGAATTATACATGCATAGTTTGTTTGTTTGATTAATGAGACTGTAATTAAAATACAGGTCAAAAGCACATGTAGAATAATACGCTTCAGTGGTTTTGATAACATTACAACGTAATTAACATTCTTTCGCCCTCTTCATTAATTTATTTCATGACTTTTGAATGTTCATGACTCTCTGAATGTGAAATACATACTTTATCAAGTGGCGTTACTGTGGAACTTCTGCATAATGGTAGCACACTGTACTTGAAATCTTTAATTTTTACCTCCTTTAAGTTGAAATTATCTGATTTTAACGGAGATTTTAGAATTGAACCTCTTAATAGTCGAACACAAAAATTTTCGACATATAAAACGATACAATTGAAAACCCGTCCTATCAAATTACAACAGCTATAACTAGAAAAAAATATTTTTGTTTTGTTATACAACACAGCTTTGGAGCAAAATATTACTTTTGTCAGTAATATTTCTATCAAAAGGAAAAATAAAAATATTGTGTGTGTTTTTGAGGGTGTGTGCGAGAGAGAGAGAGAGAGAGAGAGAGAGAGAGAGAGAGAGAGAGAGAGAGAGAGAGAGAGAGAGAGAGAGAGAGAGAGAGAGAGAGAGCGAGAGAGAGAGAGAGAGAGAGAGAGAGAGAGAGAGAGAGAGAGAGAGAGAGAGAGAGAGAGAGAGAGAGAGAGAGAGAGAGAGAGAGAGCGAGAGAGAGCGAGAGAGAGAGAGAGAGAGAGAGAGAGAGAGAGCGAGAGAGAGAGAGAGAGAGAGAGAGAGAGAGAGAGAGAGAGAGAGCGAGAGAGAGCGAGAGAGAGCGAGAGAGAGAGAGAGAGAGAGAGAGAGAGAGAGAGAGAGAGAGAGAGAGAGAGAGAGAGAGAGAGAGAGAGAGAGAGAGAGAGAGAGAGAGAGAGAGAGAGAGAGAGAGAGAGAGAGAGAGAGAGAGAGAGAGAGGAGTGAAAAAAGATAATCAGAAGAAGAATAGTATGTCTGAATGAATAAGATAAGTCTGAAAAAAGTTTTAAAAATATGATTACATAATAATATGCAACATTCTCACTGATATTTTTCCATAATATACATGGAAATCCCTAAACATAGTAGAATTGCCAGCTCAAAGCTTGATTCTTCTTTATCCGTAAGCTTATTATTTGTCTATTTTTCCTATGAATATAAAGGGCAAGATTAAACAACAAAAAAAGAAATATAGAAGTAAAGCTGGATAGAGCTGCTTTCATCGTCTCAGGATTAATTGGATTGTGCTAAAGGTAAGCAAGGCTAGAACAATGCGCCATCTCCCTCACAAATAGACGCATTTAATCTCCTTATCGCGTGTGCTTCCCTCCCCACACACCGTATAGTGCAGATTAGCCATTGATGCCATTCACCGTTATCATTTACCCTTCTATAAACTACCCACGTGAAAATCATTTTTATCGACATATTAGTTGTACCATATTTCATAAGATTTGACCCCATTTTTCCTTCCAATGACGCTTCTAAAGGGTAGACATTACATTTTATAAGTCGATAGAATATCGAGTTTAACTTATTATTAACCCTCTTCGATTGATTCGCTGGCTCATCTAGGCATACGACAATATCATACATTCTGTAGAAACAAATCCATTAAATAATCGATTCTTGGGAAGGAAAAATTATAAAATGAATACTGCACTATTTTCATTGTTCTCATCCATTTTAGTCATAGGATCAGCATTTATTATACTATTTTCTCCGTCACTATAGCTCCTCATCAGGTGTACAATCCACGAGGACTAGAGACACATGCTTTCTCTAAAACGGCTTCGTCTATACTGATTCTTTCAAACTCCATCTCGAAGAAAAAGTTTTAATGGGTTTATAATTTTGATACATAGCTAAATTAGCAACAATTTAATGCATATGAATGCTATTACTTTATGAACTAAAAAGTATCTTGATCATTTTTACTATTCATGAAATATAAATAACAACAAGAAAGTACTAAAAATATTGTATAAAGACAATTAAATTCTTAATGATTCAGAAATTGGAACATTCCTTTGATTTTTAAAACATAAACCCTGGAAAAGGAAAGGAATACTGTTACGTTTATTGCAAAATCAGTAATAAATGTTGTTTATTACAGTTCATTTGGATTGCAAAATTAAACACACACAAGCTTCAGAGTTTTTAACACTGCACAATTTATTTAACAACACACTACTCACTTGGTTACTTATTCTTAACTAATACTCGCGATTGTAGTTAAGAATAAGTAACATTCCAATAACTCACTCGCGATCACTAAAGTTCACAAAAGACACGCCACTGCACTGTCCTTAACTTTGAGAAGTTAACGCACTGCGCACATAAATAACAACAAGAAAGTACTAAAAATATTATATAAAGACAATTCTAATTCTTAATGATTCAGAAATTTGGACATTCCTTTGATTTTTACAATATAAACCCAGGAAAAGGAAAGGAATAGTAAAAAAATTAATATGATAGAGAACATAGAATAAAAAACGGAAAAAGGCAACAACTAAAAAAAACTAATTTAACACTTAAACAGTACTTCTTTCAATCTCCTTCTTAATTATAAAGTTTATACGTTTTATTTTTTTTAAGATTCGGCCAAATTAGTATGAAATATTTATGCTACTTTATAAGGGATTTTCTTGTAATACTAAAATCGATAGTAAAGTTATATTTTAGCAATAAAGATAGTATCCGGTACCGGATGTCTCCGAAAGGATATATGTGAGCCATTGGCTTGCTCCATTTTTCTTATTAAGTATTGTACTTCAGATGAGGCGTTGAAGTAATGTACGGGAAACATGTTGAATTTTAATAAAGAGAATGAAAGAGATATAGGGTTTCTATGAATTCTGACCCTTTGCTTAAAAGTGATATATCATTATTGGGCCATTTGTAAAACATATTTTTATTAAGTAAAAAGTATGAATACAATTTTTATTTGATATAGAATTAGTAGATTGGATGCATAACATATTAAAAAGAGTAAATGTAATATGTTTGTTGTTCTTCATCGTGTTTTCTACATTTTATTTATATTATTTGTAATTCGCATACATTTTTGATTCCTTTTATACTCATAGAAACCTAAACGCATCATTAACATAAAAAAAATTTATTTTATCTCCCACAGTGGGGAAATTGAAATGAACCAGAGATATCAATTGTGAATTTCCAATTGCGATTTCTGCTTAACACAGTTTAACATTGTTGAGAAAAGGATTGCTGTATTAATTTTTTTTGCCTGTACTATAATGAATCTTCTGAATCAATTAGATAATGTTAATATATAAGTGAACTCGAATAAAGAAAACAATATTTGAGCAACAATTGCATTTAAAAAAACAATTTATTGATAAAACGAATTTAATAAATTATAGTTGATGAAAAATCTTTTCACGGGAATTCAGAGATGCCTAAAAATTAACGAATGTAATTCAGATTCGAATTATACTCCTGTCTGAGATACGACACCTTGCAGAAATAGAAAATGACCATCTTCGGATTACAGGCACAGGCAACGAAAAAAATGATAAGTAAAACCGGATCAATAATGTAATTATGTCGTCATTTTAAAAGGGAAGTGGTACAATGGTGTTCTCTAGCGCATAGTCCAATTACTAAAAAATGCATATCAAGTACTTTTGGAAAAAGTACATCTTTATAAGGAAGTGAACAAGAAGTAAATACTTTTACTAACAAAAAGCTAATGCACCCACATCTCGTTTAGAGTTAGACGCACGAAAAAAAACTGCGTAGAATAAAAGTTCTTGTAAATTTAATTTTCAAAAACAAAATTAGTTTTATTTTTAAATATTCCGATCCACCTCATAATATCGAAGATATTACGGAGGCTCCATGGGCCAGATTCTAGCCGTTAACTTCATATTTCTTGATCGGATAAAAGATTAAATATGAAATTAGGATTCGAAATCTTGAAATTTGAAGGTGGTAGAGAGTAAACAGACAAGCAAATATCAAATTTTAAAATTAAAACTGGTGATGATTCTGGAGCTCATTTACTTATGATTTGCGAAGGTTTGAAGGAATTTTTGAATAACTTTGTCTTGTGTGCAACCTCAGTAGGTCCTTCTTTGAAATAAATTGAAAGTAATAGGAGCATTTTTGTATTTGAAGTCCTATTACCACTTTTTATTTAAAATTATTGTACCAACCAACGAAACCCTGATGAACTTGGTGATTTAAGTTATGTATTTTATTTGGATTTTTTTTTTTTAATTCATTGAGAATTTGGAAATTTATATCCTATGGCTTCTTGTGATTCATATTAATTTGGATTACAATGAAACATACCTTAAAAGTCAAGCCGTGTCTCTGTTTGTTAAGCAATAATGAATTTAGTTATTACAATTAAAAGACAAAACCTAGATATATGAGAGTCGCACAAGTTTGGGATATATACAGTTGGCTTTCCTGGTGTATTAAATTTAACTAAATCTTGGTTATAGGCAGTCGACAAAAGATTTAAATTATTCAATTTCAATTTATTTACATTCAGTGGCATATTTCCTTTTTATGACACCGATTATTTTATATCGTAAAACAATAGTCATTGGAAGAGTATTTTCTTTGTGATTTCTGGAGAACATCAATAAAAGGGCCTTTAGCCCAACTGTGCATGGAGGGGTTGTGTTTTTAGAGGCCTTATTTGCATAAAATTAATATACGGCGCCATGATTCGTCCCTCCAAAGTAGCTGCCTTTGTCAAACTTTCTCACAACTCGACAAATGTTGTATAGTCGCTTTCGGTCTAGCGTGAGAAGGAGCTCGCATATTAAATGTACACAACACGTTCTTTAATAAACTTAGATTTTCTAAATGTTTACCACAATTCATAATTTGAAAAGGATAAACATTTTATTTCTTCATCCGCCTCTCTTGAATTTATTTCAGATCTGGTTGGGATCACAAATTATTGGTATTCCAGTATTGAAATCTATGTCCCTAAAAGTTTAATTTAATCTAGGAGACTCGCAGATGAGTACATTTACGTCAGAAGTTAACATTCTGAGCGATAAGAAACTAACATTGCCAATACAAAAACAACTAGTCCATGATTTAATAAAACACGATATGAAAAAATTAGATTTTTGATCTGTCTCATAAACACTGAGATATATTGAATTTTCAACCCCCTTCCCGCCATATAAACTTTCCTCCACCAGATACGATTTAAATATTGAAGAATAGATGGACATTTGAAGAAGTTTTTAAAACATTGCACCATGAGTATAACCTCAATAGCTGCTTTTCCTTAAGGGGAATTTCCTAAAAACATTTAATTGGATTTATATTTTGTTACAACTTGCCCTTTAATTAAAGGATCATCGTGTAACTTGAGATGAAATTTTAATTGATATCCGATTTTGAATTATGAAAATTCATTAATTCTAGAAATTTCACTGTTTTATCTCTATTAATTGTGAATAGATTATAATTAAGCCTCTTACATTTATTTATTTCTTACGTTTTATACACTTCCGGTTATAGAAACTAAATTGAAATATTGTATAGTAATTATACAAAGTAAGTTAGAAATTTATTACCGAGTTCAGTTCGATTTCACCACTTATACCAATGCTCTCGACAAATTTAAACACATTGTACACAAAATTATTCCATATCAACAAAAAGTCCGTTACGGGACTGGGTAAATTAAGCAGATTTCTCACCTGCTGCTATGACTTACTAGTGATAAAATCTCACCACGTAAAACCACCACCAAAAATCGAACTAGCTACAGGGGGGGGGAGGTTCAAAAACATAGAATATACCATTTATTATGAGTCAGATAGAAAAGTATTATAAAACCAATTTTATTTTAAATTTAATGCTTTACACTTATTTCTCAGTTCATTTTTTTTGCTACCTTTTTTTTTATTTATACAGGAGCACCCGCATTTTGGTGATTTGGCTCAAAGTTTCACAATGTAAAATGAAAACAAAATTATGGAAAAATAACCAAAAACTGAAACAACAAATAAAAATTAAATACAACAGATAATCATTAAATACTAGTACTAAAGACAATTAATGAACATACGAAATAAACAAACATAAATAAACATTAGATAAACAAACATAGATAAACATTAGACTAGTAATAAAGACAATAATTTAAAATGGTTTTAATAAAAAAATTATGTTATTCCTATATACTAATACATTAATATTATTATTTTTTTTATTTTAATTATTTAGTTTTGTACCCCATAGAGATGGTGATTTGCATTATTAGGATGATATATTTCTCCTTCATGTACTTACCTTTTTTTGTACTTTTATATTATGGAAAATATTTCTTCTTATTGTAAAAGTACAAGTACCTTTTTGCTACCTGGATTATCTTGAAAAGAGGCCACATTTCACTATTTTAAATAACTATTTGTATGACGTATATGCTATTTTATAAATCAATTTATTTTTTTATAATTTAAATCGATTTTCAAAAAAACAAACTTTACAATACAATATGAACAAATGCTTTGCGATAAAAATGTTGAATATCGATAATATCTTATCAGTTATCTATAAACTTATTGAATACTGAATGAATGGTTTGAAAAGAAAGTTTCCAGTGCGTCCCCTAAAATAAAACTTTATCGCCAATCTCTCTCACCTAATTTTGAGGCCGAGAACTAATCGGAGGGAGTAGTAGAAGTTATCAGATCTGAAAGAAGTTATCCTGAAAACCTTGAATAGCCTTTAGCACAAACTAAGTTTTTGATAAAACTTCATTGTTTTAAGGAACAGATAAAGAAACTCGGAGAAGTAAAATAAACGACGAGTGTTTGTAATGGAAGGCATACTATTGCTTGGGACACTCTGACACTTTAGAGCCCCTAAGAATATAAGTTTATTTTTACTAAGAGTAACTTATGCACTTATCAAAACTACATATTTTTCTCAAATCACTATTCAATATTATTATGCATTGAATTTATGACGATCAATATTTCGATTATTTTCCTGCTTTCTGCTCCAGCGGACATGGTTTCAACAATTTTATTTCTACACTAGACTACACGACGTTTAGTTCACACGATGTTCTGGATTTTCATCCGTTTATCACACGACCTGTTTGTCACACAGTCTTAAACTTTCCGTTTAACTCAACTTTGTCCTAGGCTAACGCTTGGAGGGAAAAGCTCACGTTTAGCGCACGCCTAGCAAACGTATCATTACTGAAAATGGGATTTCGAAACTTAACTTTACACGGTTATACACCGATTGGCTGGTTTCGGTTGGTGGGACTTTGGTTTATCGTTTTCGTACTTACTCTCTCCACCAACGCTTCACCAACGCGAAGAAGCGTTGGAACAAGTCAATCGGTGTATAACCATGTAAAGTTAAGTTTCAAAATCCCATTTTCAGTGATGATACGTTTGGGTTACATCGTTTCGACCTTTCGGGTCTCTTCAGCTAGGCGTGTGCTAAACGTGAGCTTTTCGCTCCAAGCGTTAGCCTAGGACAAAGTTGAGTTAAACGGAAAGTTTAAGACTGTGTGACAAACAGTTCGTGTGATAAACGGATGAAAATCCAGAACATCGTGTGAACTAAACGTTGTGTAGTCTAGTGTATTCCAAACACTCTCCGGAAACGGCTGTGAAGCCAAGTTCATTTGACATAAGTTCTTTTGACAAAAGTCAGTTTGACAAACGTCTTTAGACAAAAGTCTTTTGAACAAATATCTTTAATTTTATTTCTAATTTTCGATGGCTCCCCAGGCCTTTTTTCTTATTCAATACTCTATTTATCTACATAATTTTTCAATCGTCCAACATTTTCTATACGAGGATTGAATATTTTATTTTTTTATGTCCTAGATACGAACACCTTTGCAGCAAGATATCTCAGTCCATTTTATTTACAATAAAGAAATGCGTCTATTGAATATCGAGCTAGTTAGCTAATTGAGAGTGAAGTGCTAGTACAAACGAGACTAATTACCATTATGTTATATTTCATTCATAAAAATCGATATAAGCATTCGATGAAAAATTGTGTTACTTCAATAAGCCCGTCACGCAGGAGCTGACTACAACTAACCGAAATTCCCACTTGCTGGAATGCCACACTGTAGTTCTCATTTCACCACCTGATCTGTAATTCTTCCGAAGCCAAGCCAGTGAAAATAGGAATTTAAATGTAAACTGGACATGAGATGTTCAGTGGCTCATGGTATATCAAATAAAGGGTTCGTTATCGACATATACGACAATCGATCAGTGACGCAATTACTCGGAGTAAAAATCCTATAACTTGAGGTGTGGGTTTCTTTAAGGCCCTGACAACTAAATAATAAAATATGTGCGAATAATTTCCTTAATATTTGAGTTACGGAAAAATATATAAAACAACATTTGTAGAGTATTTAATGTTTAACAAAATTTATTCTATAACGTTTTACAATTTGACGCATTATAATAGAGTTTTGAAATCCCGCCCCCTCTACACTATCTTCTCACTTGCCCCATTTTTACTCATCTTCATTCGTGTAGGATGAAATTGTAAAATATCGAGCGTGGTATTGATCGAATAAAAATTTTCGAGTAAGGAACATGAAATCTTAATCGAAGACTCAACACTTAACTCATTTGTATATATTTCACACAGGAAAGGTTTGTTGAAAACTCTATTTGATATTTAAGCAAGGAATAAGATGCTTCATAATTCATAAGCATATTTATAACATGAGGTGATTAGGATTAATGGAGTTTACTGTAGGCTAAAAATTAAAAAAAATGCAAATATTCGACAAAGAGAAAATGTGTATCGAACGAAATTTATAGGAAATCAAGATGGCAACAAGATTTGTTAAATACAATCTTCGATCCGACTTATAGAATATTTTGAATTTTCGATCCCCTCTTTTAAACCCCAAACATTATATCCCAATTTCAGCCGTTAACAACCTGAATTTTTTTATTAACATGAAACGATTAAATATCGTCTTTGGTCAACGTTCAAATGGAAATTCACGACAACAGCAGTAACTGGTATATGTATACACACTATAGCTGCCTCGCTCAATTGATTTAAAGATGTTATAAAAAGTTGTTAGCCAATTATAAATACGAATGTATTATATAATATATTTCATATATTATAATATAAGGATTGTTTATAATTTTAATTGATTGCTAAATACCCCCTTGAGAAGGAGTGGTGACACTCGAAACGTGTCGGGGATAAAATAAATGACTATATGAAGAAAAGTTTTATTTTCTGACCTTATGACTCAAAAAACATTCTTAAATAATAAATAGTCAGTGATTAAATCTACTGATATATATATATATATATATATATATATATATATATATATATATATATAGAGAGAGAGAGAGAGAGAGAGAGAGAGAGAGAGAGAGAGAAGATACGTAACGTAGATTATATATATATATATATATATATATATATATATATATATATATATAAAATTGTAACCTCTGCCTGTACATTGATTTTTTTTCTCGAAATTTCACAATACTTTTTCGTTTCACATGCCATAGACACGATATCTGCAAATTGTAACTTAGGTGTTTGTTTCTTTACTTGTTTGTTTGTTATTTTTCACGCATAAACGCCTGAACCGAGTTTTATGAGACTTGGTATGTATATTACTACTAACCAAACTTAGACTTTAGGCTATATTAATATTCTCTGAGATGAACAGGAGTGGGGGTTACAAGAGAGGCCTGAATTTAATAATAGCGATATATCGTTTCCTATTGACTTTTCGGCATATATGCACACACCAAACGTTGTTTATTTACTTATTTAGAGTAACGTTTGTTAAATTCACTTTTATCGTATAACAAATTATAAACGAGATATACACTAAAACCTAAAGCGGGAACCAACAGTTATTTTTGGCATTAACGATTGAGCCGAACTTAGCAAAACTCGGTATGTGAATTAGCATTAATTTTTCCATGATTATAAGCTATATATTTGTCACCGCATGGCCTTGTACCGTATCAAGGGAAAGGAACTTTTATTCATACATGGTTTGGAAGTCAGAATAATTTCTATGATTATAAATTATAAGATCCATTACGTTATAGAAAGAACTACATGCGCGGAAGACGGGAAATGTAAAAATATTAAAGGCAGTGAAGCTTTACATAATAAATAAATTTATTACTAACAAATCCATAGCAGTGACGGGTTAACAGCCTAAACACTGGGGCTGGGAAATGTCAAAATATTGTGCAAATAAAGGCACTCCCGGAGGAATTTCCGGGCGAAGCAAGGTAACTTCGCTAGTAGATATACAATTTTGAAAGGGCCTCATTTCCATCATCTTGTTTGTAGTACCATTAGACATTAGAAAAAACGTTTTGATAATCGGACCATGAGTGTGAACTCAATAGCTGATTTCCCTTAAGAGAAATCTTCTAAAACTATAAAATAGAGTAGTGGAGGTCTATCCGATGGTTTGGCTGTTGGAGGGTTAATTAAGTATTGCTGAGGCATCGCATGTTCCAGGGCAATGGCGATGCGCAACATGTCTTTGGGGGACACCCTCCATCCATTCCCATTGCCTCATTAGGCACCACAGGATTAGATATAGGGTTTTACTAAACTCTGATAAAGGAAAAAAAAAGCAGGCACGCAGGAACTTCGAAAAGATAAAAACCTCTTTCTGTGGCGCTTAGAATTTAGGGAATATTCTCCACTTTCCTCACTCAAATCATATTAATGTCTAGGATCCGATTCTAACATCAAATAAAAAGTGAGTTGAGATTCGGGCTCCCAAAATATATCAAGCAGTATGTTAAATAAAAGTCCGTCACGCAGGGGCTGCGTAAACTAAGCAGATTTCCACCGTAAAGTTTTACAATAGAGAAATTTCACAAGAACCGAACAGTTACGGAAACACGACTAGAACCGAAGTTACCCGATCTCATTTCGTCCGTTAACCGCACACACTTAATAAAAACGCAAATATCTCGGTTAATATTCAAGATAGATAATAAATGTAAATAGCAATATTTATAGAAAATTTAATCTTCAATAAAATTGATTCTATACAATGTTCCGGCCCGACGTATAGTAACGGAGATATTTCGAATTTTCGAAAATCCTCTCCTCTAACCCTCCCCCCAGACATGGGTAGGAACGATGGACATTTGAAGAACATTTTTGAAAATCACGTGATGAGTACGACCACAATATCTGATTTCCCTTAAGGGAAATCTGCTTAAACCAGATTAACCTGTATTTATGTCGACTGATATACACGGAACTATAGGGCTCTCTTGTGCCTAGTACAGTTACTAAAAAACAAATATTAAGTACTTTTGAAAAACAAAACAATTATAATAACAATTAAACCAAATAATAGGTGCTGACAAAAAGAAAACGTAACAGGATATATTTTAAACGAGACTCCATTACGTTAATTAAATAAAGTCCGTCACGCAGGAGCTGCGTAAACTAAGCAGATTTCCTGCGTGAAGTTATACAATAGAGAAATCTCCGTACGAGAGCCCAACAGTTACGACCGAACTAGCTTTTGGCGGGAATCTCACTCGTTACACTTAATAAAAATGCAAATATCTCGGTTAATATTCAAGATAGAGAATAAATGTATAGAACAATATTTATAGTAAATTTAATTTACAATAAGATTGGTTATATGGTAACGATCAAACAAAAATTGCGACCGCTAGAGCGTTAACAGACCAAATATATATATATATATATATATATATATATATATATATATATACAGTTTTGAACGGACCTCATTTTCGTCATCTCTTGGGTAGGATTGATGGACATTTGAAGACAATTTTCGAAAATCGCGTCGTGAGTCCGACCTCAATAGCTGATTTCCCATAAGGGAAATCTACTAAAAATAGGAACCCCATCTCAATCCAGACAAATTATAATTGACGTAACATGCAATGTAATATTATACTTATATTTACAACACAGTTAGCACTTCGGCTTCACATTTCAGTGAAGATTTCGAGGAATTTTTGCCATGTGATCAACCTCAATAGCTTCTTCTTTCAAAAGACTGACCGCAAAAACACCAGTGTCTCTTGAACCGTTATTCCTAATAGCAAAACGCATTGAAGCAAAGTTATAGTAATTTCTTGCAGCAAGGTTAATCATGTAATATTAGCATATTTTCCTTAAGGGAACTCACAAATAAATATATATATATATATATATATATATATATATATATATATATTTGTCTTTAACGCTCTAGTGGTCGCTATTCTTATAGTTACCAAACTCGATATCTAAACGATTTAGGTAAAAAGAAAGATCAAGTTCGTTAATGACTAAAATCGAACCAGTGGGAGAGGGGCTTAGAGGGAGGATTTCCGAAAATTCGAAATATCTCCTTTACTATACATCGGATCGAAAGATTGTATAGAATCAATCATATTGCAAATTACATTTACTGTCAATATTGTTATAAACATTTATTCTTTATCATGAATATTAACCGAGATATTTACATTTTTATTATGTGTGTGTGGATAACGGACGAGATGTGATCGGCTAACTTCGGTTCTAGTCGTGAGTTTCTAGTTCGGCCGTTTGCGTAACAGTTTTGCTCTCGTATAATATGTCTATTGTAAAACTTCACGTGGAAAATCTGCTTAGTTTACGCAGGCCCTGCGTGACGGATTTTTTTTTATTTGACTCATAATGAAGGAGATATTTTCAATTTACCCCCTTATAAACCCTTACCCCTGAGCCAATTCTCCGTGTTAACGAAATTGATTATTTTTTCGGGATAAAAGTTCATATTTGATGTTTGGTTTTAATATATCGGAATTTTTTATGGCTAGAGAGAGGTTACATGAACAATCTATACACAGATATATAGATTTTAATTATTAAAATACAACCTCTTTTATTAGTGAAAATCTGAAACTCATAATTTTTCACGATTAAAGTATTTTATTTGTTTCGTACGAGGGAGTAAAAATGCGAACTAAAAATCTGCGTGAATTAAGTACGTTAGCCGAGTAGGTAAGATTGCCGAAAATTTATATGAATGGAAAGGTTGGTCTAACTTTCGAAAAGTTAAGACGACTTGTATTCTCTGAGCTGTTAAGTGTTTACTATAGCGTTAAAAATTAAATCGAATGAGATCAATTTATTTGAACGTGTGGCCTCTTCAAGATTGCTCATAACGGAACAAACCTTCGAAACAATTGGGGCACATGTGGCGGAAAAGAGAATTCAAAGTTTTCGGACCGCAGAAAGTTTGGTCGGGGACCATATACGGTAGGTCTGGATCCTTTCGAATTGGAAAACTTGTCTTTTCAACACTGACCCACGTATATATGAAGTGGAAAATAAATCCAATACTCCTCCTATTTCGTGTCGAGCTCACTCAATAATTTATTGTTTGAAAAATCATTACTAGAGCCCCACCATAATTAACCAGATGAAAGCATTTTTCCTGAAAACGTGTAGTATATTTAATTCCTTTACGTAAAATGATTTTACCAATATCCCTTTGAAGCAAATCTGCTTATCCTGAGGATATGCTACTATGTTCAACATCTTAAATCATATGTGGGCAACGACCGACATGAGGACCACCCAGTAAGGTTTGATCAGGCCCGCGAGACATTTTCAAAAACCCAATTAAACAAAAAGAAAAATATTACATTACTTACGCTAAATGAGGAAGATGAGTAGAGATTTGTGCGTTTGGTAGTACATACTTATAAATGCGAATAGTTCTTTTCAATGATGACAGTTAATAAATCATAACATCATACAAGGCTGAGTGGCGATAATTTGGAAAATTCTTTTCGTCTGTTTCAGTGGAATTAATCCAAACATCGATGGATTAGTTTCCCAAATTCAAGCTCAAGTGTCTCATTGATTTCGGTGTCACTATTTAACTTCCGTTGTTCGTAATAATCCCAAATTTTACGATTTAATTATAATGTTATATCTATTTTTTTCGTTTCATTTTTTATTTTAATAAATTTAATTATAATTACATTGTCGTATAATTTCATGTCTGATATCTATCATTAAAAATGATGAAGACTACTTTAAAAAGCACTACTTTTAAAAGTGACCCGCGAACGTATTTGCACACTAAAGTTAGGCCCCTCTACATGTCAAAGGTTGTGCATACCTGTCTTAAATGCACCATCATTTTAAAGGAAATTCGTTAACACAAATTTAATGCATATTATTTCAACTTACCTCAATGGAATCCTGTAAAGAATCGTTTTTACGCTACAGCTTGACTACCATAAATAAGGGCGCTAAGGGAGAAATTGTAAGAGAAATGAATAAAATAAAATTATTTAGTATTCCTTTATCAAATAAAAGAATTATCCCATTCTGTTTACCTGGTGTTCAATTTAAAATTGAAGCGGCAATAAACTATACCAGCCCCATCTGTTAGCAACTAGACCAACCAAGGATGTCCCCTGAAGAGTGCTGACCTCAATAGCCTACCTTTGAAATCACAACCTGAGAGGGCATCCTTGGGTTCAAAGGGCAGAGATAAAGAAGACAGGCTGGGACAGTAGAGTGAGTAGGACAGCAGAGGAGAGAGTAGAGCCCCCATGTGCAGCAGCAGTTTTAGCTTTTTCTCACAGCCATTCTTTGGAACTTCCAACATGAGTGAGTAAAGGAAGGAGCATCCAGGGGGAGAACAGGATGGGGGGAGGAAGAGGGAGAACACCATAGCAGCATCCAGGACAGCATCACCATATCAACAGTATCCCTTGAAGTAATGTATGTACTAACTCACTAACACATATATGCCCAGCAATAGCCCATCCCACCATATCTTGTAATTATTCAATATACTATTAATGGTAATAACCGTTTTATAAATCATGGTCCTCCGGTATCAAATCACACATACAAAACTTACATGAACCAGCACCTCTCTTAAAATATTTACAAGCCGTTAGCGGGTAAGGCCGAAGGGCTTGTAAATATACATTGGGTCTAAAATTGTAGTCAGCCATTATTTTAGGAATTGATATATCTTCCATTACTAGTTGGGTCGGAGTAATTGCCAATTAGCTATTTACGTCTACCACAAATATTTGACTAATTTCGCTGGGAAAAATACTAATTTACACATTTCGGAAGTAGTGAGTTGGATAATGGACAATTTTTGACCCGCAACTCGAAATCAAAAGCAAATCATACTCCACAAAACGGTCTTTAAATATACACCTATACTGCCAGGAGTCCGTTCAAATTCTCACACAGGCCCGGGTGTTCAAACATGCATTTTATATATATATATATATATATATATATATATATATATATATATATGTGTGTGTGTGTGTGTGTGTGTGTGTGTGTGTGTGTGTGTGTGTGTGTGTGTGTGAGATACTGTAAGCCTAAAGTAGCCAAAAATGATATTGTTTGTTGTATGTTGATCATTACCAAACTTTATGTTTCATTCTTTAAGTTCAGTAATGGCTGAAAATAAAATTGAAAGGAGAAGTAAATTAGAAGGAAACTAGAATGTAAAATCGGAAATATACCCTATATCATAAGTCATGACGAAAAATATTATGAGCCTATTCTCGTTTAACACACTATATCTACATATCATTTCTTTAATATCTGATTCTTTCTCATATTCGTGCTTTGTCTAAAGAATATAATAAAAGTTAATCCTTTTAAATCTTTTTAGGTATACTGTAGACCTATTCTATTTTGTATTATATGTTTTGTAAATGTTGATGTGTTTTAGATATGTGAGAATGAGAATGTGAATATGTTAGAATGTTAATATGTTTTAGATATGTTAGATATGAGAAAGAATCAGATAGTAAAGAAATATTTTCCATAATATAAAAGTACAAAAAAGTTAAGTACATGAAGGCGTAAATATATCATCCTAATAATGTCAACAACCATCGCTGTGGGGCACAAAACTAAATAAATAAAACAAAAAAAATTTTTTTTTTAAATAATATAAATGTAGTAGTATATAGGAATAACATAATTTATTTATTAAAACCATTTTAAATTGTCTATATTACTAGTCTAATGTTTATTAATTGCCATTATTACTAGTATTTAATAATTATCTGTTGTATTTAATTTTTTATTTGTTGTTTCAGTTTTTGTTATTTTTATATAATTTTGTTTTCATTTGACATTGTGAAACTTTGAGCCAAATAGCCAAGATGCGGGTACTCCTGTATAAATAAATAAATAATACATATAAAGTGCTCACAAAATTTCTCTCCTTCACATGATAATACATTTGCTTTAATTTGAATAATGGTTATTTGTATGGTTAAGACTCAACAATTCACCTGATTTTCACTTAAAGCTAATATATTAGTAAATATACCATGTCTAGATTACTTTTCACGCATTGTTTACTTATAGGTGCTTCCTGAGTGAGAAATGGAGAAGAGAATGTGCCGTGAACCTTTTTGCAGTTTAAGATAGTAGGAAATCTGCTTAGTCTACGCAGAAAGTTAGTGCTGAGCGTTTTTGACTTCCAGGTGTAATAAAATGAAAACTGTTCTTGGTCCTAGGGGAGGTCTAAGCGACTTATGGCGTGACTAAATTCCACTCAGAATAAGGAATTTTAAGAAGTATTAATGTATCAAATTTGAATTTGATGCGATTCAAAGGAACATTAGTAGCAGGGTTAGTATGCCTGATAGGACGGAGGTGATTTAAATTTAAAAACTTCGTAGTGCTCAAAGATTGAAGAAATACTTTTTTTTTTTTTTACTTTTCTTCTAAAATAATTTATTTGGCTGAATAGAAGTCACAAGACCACACAATTAATGAACTGGCTCATTTGTTTCTCACATTTTAATTGGATACTGAATGTTTTCAAATTTCATTGAATTCTATAGTCAATAATTAAGTCATTGCTATTTCTTTTAAATCCTACTTACGATTTAAAAATATTTCAAGACCGTTATGCCCATTCATGCGAGCTGTGAATTCAATTCTAAGGTATTCTTGTTAATGAAACTTTTCACCTTTTGCTTTCTTTCTTGTTGAGAAAAACTTTTTCAGATTTTCTTAGAAGATTTTTTTTATCAACTTTAATATTTACTCGTCTCCTTTATCTTATAAACCTTTCTACCTTATACAGGTATTGAAACGGGCCGTTCCGTCGTTGAAACTCAGAGACGGTTCCGGAATCATTTCAACGTTGGCCGCCATGGTCGTGTTCCGAAGTTTGAAACAATAATGAAGTGGGTAAATAACTTTCAACGAACAGGTTCTTCTAGACCTGGAACTGCACATGGTGGTGAACTAACGGTCCGAACGCCGGAAAACATCGAAAGAGTGCGTCAAGCAGTTCAAGCAAGCCCTCGTCGTTCGGCTGTGCGACATGCTCGTGCTCTTCGATTGTCGGACCGATCAGTTCGCCGGATTTTACATTTGGACCTGCATTTTCATCCGTATAAGCTGATGGTTGTCCAACAATTGCAGCAGTGGAGTGGCCTCCTCGGTCACCAGACCTGACACCTTGTGACTATTTTTTATGGGGCTACCTCAAATCACGTGTATACATACACAAACCACGTACACTTGAAGCCCTGAATGAAGCAAGACTCAAGAAATTCGAGCAATACCACGTCCAATGCTACAGAAGAGTATGGACAACTTCTCACAACGTCTACAGGAGTGTGTGGACAAAAACGGACAGCACTTATCAGATGTTATTTTTCGTACATAATCAATGTTTTATGTTTTTCCTCTTTAATTTTCATAATGGCAGCATCCAAGGTACACATTGAAATAATAAAATTTTAGTTTCATTTGAAAATGAGTGTGTAGCTATTATTTCAAATCATCCATACCTCCCTGCCGGACCCTGTATATGTGGGCAGTATTTTTTTCTCACCAAAATTTCCTTCACGCAGGTGTTGTGTAAACTAAGCTGATTACCCACGCACTGGAATATGAGACGCTGATGATCTCATCTCACCATCTATTCTAAATTTCTCCCTTAGTAAGAAGCCAATGTGAACAGGAATTCGTTAGTTGGATTTGAGATAGTCAGTGGCCAGTAATTTAATTGAAAATCGGATGAGTACAAGTGGGAGGGGTTTTTTTTTTCTCCTCATAGTAACCCAATGAGGAGTTATTTATTTGAATACATGTTCCATTTCCACGTGGCATATTACATGTATGATTATGTTTTAATACATTTTTATTTTACAATAAATACACGTTAATCAACCATCTAATCAAATATAATATAATAATAATAATAATAATAAAATAAAATACTAAAATAAGTAAGATAATTACAAATAAAATTAATAAATGAAATGAGAAAAAAATAAATAAATAAAATGAAAAAACAAAAAACAAATCAATTAAAGTTAAGCTGAGGTTTAATTTGCGAGTCTATGTAAGGTAAATATATTGAATTATAATTCCCATTCCTCACAATCAACTTTACATTCTAATGTATTTTTGCTACATCCATATCTATACTTTTGATAAACTTTATAAGTTCTTTATTATATTTATTAAATATAATATGAGGTGGTTCTGGCCAATTACCTCCTTTTAAAATTAGGTCCATTATTAAATTTGATCTGTTTTGATTAAATGTTGAACAGTCATAAAGTATATGTAAATACGCTTGTCTTGTCTGTGAGCCGCAAGTACAAAAGTAAAAAATGGGGGGGGTTATGTTTGTTTGATCGTTACCAAACTCCATATTTACTCGTTTTATGCAAAAAGAAAGATGAAGTTCGTTAACGGCTGAAATCGGACCCGTGGGAGGGGGGTTTAGAAGGGGGATTTTTGAAAATTGAACATATCTCCGTTACTATAGGTCAGATCGAAAAATTGTATCGAACCAAATTTATTGCAAATTAAATATTTTTGTACATACACTTATTCTCTATCTAGAATATTAACCGAGATATTTGCATTTTTAGCAGATTTCCCTTAAGGGAAATCAGCTATTCAGGTCGTACTCACGACGCGATTTTCGAAAAATTTCCTCAAATGTCCATCGATCCTACCCAGGAGATGACGAAAATGAGGTCCGTTCAAAACTATATATATATATATATATATATATACATATGTCTGTTAACACTCTAGCGGTCGCAATTTTTGTTAAATCGTCACCAAACTCGGCATTTAATCGTTTTATGTAAAAAGGAAGGTCAAGTTCGTTAACGGCTGAAATCGGACCAGTGGGAGGGGGGGTTTAGAGGGGGTATTTTCAAAAATTGGAAATATCTCCGTTATTATGCATCGGATTGAAAAATTGTATAGAACCAATCTTATTGAAAATTAAATTTACTATAAATATTGTCATATACATTTATTCTCTATCTTGAATATTAACCGAGATATTTGCAGTTTTCTGTTTTCAGCTTCTGGGATGAGATCGGCTAACTTCGGGTCTAGTCGTGAGTTTCCGTCAAGAGATAGTTCGGGCCGTTCCCGTAACTGTTTGACTCTCTATTCTCTAATTTCTCTATTGTAAAACTTCACGTGGGAAATCTGCTTAGTTTACGCAGCCCCTGCGTGACGGACTTTTATTAAGTTCGTGTGCAGCAAGTTTCCGGATTAGTTAGGACGTTTCCGTAAATGTTCGGCTTTCGTGTAACCTAACCGTTCTTGTCTTCTAACCTTTTACTTTGTGAGATATATGCAAATACGTTCTGTTGATGCCCACCTCCTGCCCCCTTCTTTATTTCTTTCACTACTAAAATGTCAGCTATTATAATATAAATTATTCTGATTCATTATAAATTGGAATACTAGATATAGCAAATAGATTGAATTAATTAAATGTGTTATATTCAGATGTATATCAGTAATTGTTTTTATTTCGGGTGAAGAATATGTCTCTATTCAGCTCTCAGTGGTTGGCAGACCTATTTGTTTACAATTCCGTTCCGTTAGGAGCTTGTTAAAATTAACTGAAAGATTTTTCATTACCGTTTGTATTTACTCACGGTGGTGTTAAGTGTTAGCAGTAGGCAGATTTCTCATTTGAAAAACTTCACTCGGGAAATTTGCTTAGTTTACGCAGCCCCTGCATGACGGACGTTCAAAAGAATTCAAGGTAGTTATGAATTCAGGAAATAGGGTTTAGGACTTTTGTATGTAGTTTATAATGGCATGTTAATGAATATCAATTCATCCTGTTTGAAAGGGTGAATTGAATAGCGGGTGTTATTCCTAGTAAATTAAGCATATTTCAATTTGAATAATGTATGTTTAATGATTATTTAAAATATAAGTGTTTAATCTAGATATGATATCTGTTTAGATAGCCGGTAATGTTACAAATCTTGTACAAGACACAGGAGTAACAATTTGTTTCTGCCCGTGAGAGGGTGTGTTTTCGTCGTGCACTGAAGCGGAATGAACGTGTTTTAGTGGCATAGAAGAGGGCTGTACGGCGTGCCAGTGTATGAAATTTGCATGGGTGAAGCCGTGGGACATGAGGTTAGCTTTAAATAATAAAGCGCTCAAAGGACGGCTAACAAGATGAGAATCTTCTTCCAAAGGAACTCGTTTCAAATACTTTAATCCAAAGCTGACCAGCTCTTGCTGTACATTTCATTTTTATCTAGTTCACTCCTTAAAGTGTACAATGATCATCGCGTAATTAATATTCTTGTAATTTTAAAGATAACGCCTAAATCACTGTTTGAAATTCCTAAATCATGGGAAATTCAGTCACTCAGTGGCTGAGAAAAATAAGAGTATTTCCGATGTTTAATTTTTTAGTGGATGTTTTTATCAGATTTCCCTTAAGGAAAATCATCTATTGAGGTCCTACTTATGAAACGATTTTCGAAAAATTTCTTCAAATGTCCATCGATCCTACACAAGAGATGACGAAAATGAGGTCCGTTCAAAATTATTATATATATATATATATAGATATATATATATCTATATATATATATCTATATATATATATATATTTGTCTGTTAACGCTCTGGCGGTCGTAATTTTTGTTTGATCGTTACCAAACTCGACATTTAAACATTCTATGCAAAAAGACAGATCAAGTTCTATAATGGCTGAAATCGGACCAGTGGGAGGGTTTAGAGGGGTGAATTTTCAAAACTTCGAAATATCTCCGTTACTGTACGCCGGATCAAACAATTGTATAGAACCAATCTTATTGCAAATTAAATTTTCTATACATTTATTCTCTATCTCGAATATTAAGCGAGATATTTGCATTTGTATTAAAAGTGGGCCGATAAAGGACGAGTGAGTTTCCCACCAAAAGGTAGTTCGGCCGTTTGCGTAACTGTACGGCACTCGTATGGAGATTTCTCTATTGTATAACTTCGCATGGGAAATCTGCTTAGTTTACGCAGCCCCTGCGTGACGGACTTTTAATACAAATGCACTCACTAAAGTTAAATCTCTTCATAAAGAAATGAGAGTACATGACATTAAATACTGATTGTGACATGAAAATCAATGGCATAATAATAGATAAGGCTCACAGCTACGAGTATGACGACTCCATAGTGTTCCATTGCTCAATTATATCATGGCCAGAGTGTTGAATTTTTCACATCGAGTGCCATATCTACGAAATTCATTATCCCGTAATCCCCTACCTTTTTAGCAGATTTCTCTTAAGGGAAATCACCTATTGAGGTGCCAGTGTAAATAGGAATTTAAATGTAAACTGGACATGAGATGTTCAGTGGCTCACGGTATATCAAATAAAGGGTTTGTTCAAGACATATGAGACAATCGATCAGTGGCTTAATTATCTACTCGGAGTAAAAATCCTAAAACTTGAAGTCTGGGTTTCTTGAAGGCTCTGGGATATAAAAAAATATGAACAAATTACTTCCTTAATATTTGAGTTACGGAAATATGTATAAAACAATATTTGTAGAGTATTAAATGTTTCACAAAATGTATTCTATAACGTTTTACAGCATTTATTTTATAACAGAGAGTTATAAAATCCCGCCCCATCTACACCATCTTCCCACTGTACCCATTAACGAATATCATCTTTCGTGTAGGATGAAATAGTAAAATATCGAGTATAGAATTGATCGAATAAACATTTTCGAGTCAGGAACATGAAATCTTAATCCAAACCTAACACTTAACCCATTTGCATATATTTTACACAGTCCTTAAGGGAAACCAGCTATTAAGGTCGTGCTCATGACGCGATTTTCGAAAAATTTCTTCAAATGTCCATCGATCCTACCTTGGAGATGACGAAAATGAGGTCCGTTCAAAATTATATATATATATATATATATATATATATATATATATATATATATATATATTTGTCTGTTAACGCTCTAGCGGTCGCAATTTTTGTTTGATCGATATTTAATCGTTTTATGCAAATTAAATGTACTGTAAATATTGTTAAATACTTTTGTTCTCTATCTTGAATATTAACCGAGATATTTGCATTTTTCAGTTTTCAGCCTTCAGGAAACCACCACTTCTACTCATGTCATATTAACAATGAGCTGTTGTATTATGAACCACTTCATTACAAGGTTAAATACCAAATATTAATATCATTGAACTTTTACTTAGTGAGATATATGCAAATTATCTCCCCCCCCCCCTTATTTTGTTCTTGGATTACTAAAATTTGAGTGATTGAGACAAAACTGATTCTGATTCATTACAAATTACAGCAATAATTTTAGTAAATTGTTTTCAATAAAATTAATGACTAATATTCAAATATATTTCATTAATTCTTTGTTTTTCCGGTCTGTCTCTATCTATTCTGTGCTACAAGGTTGGCTGGCCTGTTTTTATTACAATTCAGCCGCTTTCCGTTGTAGAGATTATTAACTTGTATTGTAAATTGATTGAATGATTTCTCGTTTCCGTTTGTATTTATTCACTAAACATTCAAGGTAGTGTTACCTGTATGAATATTTATCTATGTTAAACCTTCGCGTGGGAAATCTGCTTAGTTTACGCAGCCCCTGCGTAACGGACTTTTACTACATTGCGGTTTTGTTCCAGAAGTTCATTTCTTAAGGTAAAAAGATGATGCCTCCCCCTCGTCACCAATGAGAGCTTAAAATGAAATATTAAATAAAAATATCCGAAAAATATATTTATAGTATAATAATATATTATGTAATATTTATTGTATAATAACATACTATGTAATACCTTTACTTATGAAATAAATAAGCAAAGAAGCATATATTAGTAGCATATTATTATTATACAAAAATATAACTAAGTATAAAACATTATATACAAATATTAACGTACACAGTACAAAGACAAATTCAAAGGATACTCATTTATAAGGAAAATAATGCAAAAAAAAACACGAAACTATTCACTTGACGATTCGTTATTGGCAAAACGATAATGTACAAAAACAATATTTTCAATAAAATGAATATGTTATATTCTGGTTATTGTTTTTCTTTCCGGTGAACCGTTGGCAGAACTGTTCGTTTACATTTGAGACGCAGGGAAAAAATTTGTTATTATCGTTTGTATTTATTCACTTAATATTCACGGTGGTATTGTGTTAGCAGTATGTATATTTATCTATTTTAAACCTTCGCGTGGGAAATCTGCTTAGTTTACGCAGCCCCTGCATAACGGACTTTTACTACATTGCGGTTTTGTTCCAGAAGTTCATGGTAAAATGATGAATTTACTTGATTCATTTTCTGTCAATAGCATATGAGGACAATATTTTCAATTTTATTTTCTTACTTCTCTAATTTCAGTAAATTTCAAGAGAACTTCCAACACAGCTAGCGAAATGCGATTGGCTCCGACTAAGGGTCATTAAGTGGTTCTGAAGCCTGAGTACTAATTTCTCCGTAGCTACATCGGTTAGGGGCTAATGTGATGCATTAATTATCCCAGCCGGCATGGGGGCACATGCATGCTGGAGAATCACTACGCCTTCAGTTATTAACTACTCCGCCCAATAACCCTCCTTAATGGACTAACTAAACACACCCACTCACAAATTTACCAAGTTTGCGGGCCTGACACATTTATCAGCGATGAACAAAAATAATTATTGAAGAAAGGATATAATAGAATGTGATCGTATATCATTTAAAAAAAAAAATCCGTCACGCAGGGGCTGCGTAAACTAAGCAGATTTCCCGCATAAACTTATAAAATAGAGAAATCTCCATACGAGTGCCGATCGTTTACGAAAACAGCCGAACTAGCTTTCGGCGGAAACCATAGCTCGTCCGTTACACTTAATAAAAATGCAAATATCTCGAGTATATTCAGGATAGAGAACAAATGTATATAACAATATTTATAGTAAATTTAATTTGCAATAGGATTGGTTCTATAAAATTGTTTGATCGGACGTATGGTAACGGAGATATTTCGAATTTTTGAACCCCCCCCCTAACCCCCTACCCCCCCCCCTCCCACTGATCCGATTTCAGCCGTTAACGAACTTGGATCTTCGATTGACGATTAAACAAAAAAAAATCTGAGAACTTATCCACACTTGTTCTAAAATCATCAATAAGAATTATACATCATCATTTATATAAAAAATAAAGACAAAAATAATAAGCTGCACTCCCCCCCCCCTAATAATGAGATACCCCCCCTCCTAATTTGCAATATTCAATGTATTCCAACTTTTCGTATACAATTTAAACAAAATTAAAAAAAACATTATTACCAGAAGTTGGCAGATTAGGAGGCTGACCCTCAGAAAGAGAGCAGCTTATTTTGTTTGTTTGTTTGTTTGTATATATATATATATATATATATATATATATATATATATATATATATATATATATATATATAGTTTTGAACGAACCTCATTTTCGTCATCTCCTGTGTAGGATGGAAGGACATTTGAAGAAATTTTTCGAAAATCGCGTCATGAGTACAACCTCAATAGCTGATTTCCTTTAATCTGGGAAATCTGCTAAAAAACATTAAAAAAGCAACAGTCACCTCAAAACGTTTTATCAGATTTCCCTCATGGGAAATCACCTATTGAGGTCGCTCTCACGACATGATATTGCAAAAATGTCTTCAAATGTCCATCAATTCTACCCAGGAGATGACGAGGAAGACGGACGGAAATGAGTTCCTTAGCCATGTGAGTTAAGGCGTAGGTTTTAATCTCATATGGTAAAACTAGAGTGGCGAGTTTGATTCTCGCTTGGGCAAAAGAAATTATTTAGTTACGGAATTCATTAAATAACATCCTAAGTCTCCCTGGCTAGAAAAGGGTGGTAACCTGTAGATAGCCCGTCCCAATTAGCCTGAGTTGCAAAAAGTGGACGTTAATAAATAATACTAATAAAAGAAATGAGGTCCAAATTATATATATATATATATATATATATATATATATATGTGTGTGTGTGTGTGTGTGTGTGTGTGTGTGTGTGTGTATAATTGTCTGTTAACGCTCTAGCGGTCGTAATGTTTGTTTCATCGTTACCAAATTCGATATTTAAACGTTTTATGTTAAAAGAAAGATCAAGTTCGTTAATGGCGACCAGTGGGAGGGGTGAGTTAAGAGGGGGGATTTTCGAAAATTCGAAATATCTCCGTTACTAAACGTCGGATAGAAAACGTGTATAGAACCAATCTTATTACAAATTATATTTACTATAAATATTTATTCTCTATCTTAAATATTAACCGAGATATATGCATTTTTATCAAGTGTGCGCGGATAACGCAAGAGATGATGTCGATTGTATTCGTGAGTTTGCCGAAAGCTCGTTCGGCCGTTTCCGTAACTATTAGGCTCTCGTGTAAGCTTTTACTTTGTGAGATATATGCAAATATCGCCCTCCCCCCTTCTTTAGTTCTTGGATTACTAAAACTTGAGTTATTAAAATATAAATTACTCTCATTCTTTATAAATTGCAGTACTCGATATAGTAAATAGTTTGCAATAAAGTTAATGTGTTATATTCATATATATATATATATATATATATATATATATATATATATATATATATATATATATATATCAGTAATTGTAGTGTTTTCCGCTGAAGAACAAATCTATCTATGTGTTTAGCTCTGAGTGGCTGGCAGACCTATTTGTTTATAATTCAGAAGCCCTTTCCGTCGGGAGCTTTATGCATTATGGTGTCGGAATGTTGGTACAATGTACCCTCCATCTTTAGTACATAATAACGCGGAAATTTTCATTTTATTTCCCATATTCTACCGTATACAGGGAAACTCTTAATTGAGGAAAGTTTCAACCTCCTGTGATAGTTTAGTCTGTGTTACTTACTTGCTTTACTCTATTATGGTTAATAATACCACAGTGTTTAACTTTTAGCAGTTCTCAATTTCAGGTAATAGAGTCGCATCTTATGAAAAAGATTGAAGATTTCATAAAGAAGATATTAAATGCACATGAATATGCATTGGTCCATAAAATAATATACTACTCGAAAAGAAATTATTAAAAAGTCATGGGCTATTGGAAAAAAGAGTGTTGGTTAATGGGACACAGATAGAGCGTACTCGATTCAATAACTTTTCATTTCGTTTGTCCTCTTGAAATTATTAAATTTATTCCTTTGTTTCTGCGAATTGATGTCACAGCGTTTCCCCCGACTCTAACAGCAAGATGAGACCTTTCTATAGCTGCGTATAGAATAATGCATTTCCAGTATTCAATTACCCACATTCTTTGGGCCTCCAGCCAATACTTCCTTGAATAATTTTATTGTGCTCTCTTAAGTGATATATGAAAACGTTAGAATACATAAATAAAGATTGTATTCGCCAATGGTTGAAAGTGGGCCAAGAATAGGGTAGGGGGGGGGGGGGGTTAAGGGTAGCTGGAATTCGAAAATGTAAAATATCTCCATTATTATGAGTTGGTTTGAAAAATATAATAAAATAAATTTTGTTAAGCCATGATTTTTGATATATACATTTTTTTATAACTGAAATATTAAGCGAGTTATTTTTGCTTTCTTGTTTTCAGCCTTTAATAAACGCACACTTCTACTCTTAGGATTTTTATTTAGAAACAGGGAATATGTGATGAAATGCAATTAATAGTGGGATATCAGGATATTTTGCGGTGCCCCTGAAAAACGGACGTTATCTGTAATTGGGCGATATATATATATATATATATATATATATGAAATCAGTTGTCTGTTTGCCCTTTTAGCAGATTTCCCTTAACCTTTGAACGACAAGGCAGTGACCAAGGACAAATTTGACAAGTAGGTGTCGTACATGATACCTACATGTCAAATGCATATTTCCCATTTTATTCTGCTCAGATTCACTCTTCTTGTCTCAAAATTACATTTAGAAAAGTTAAAAAGAATAGTGGGTTAGTTAGTGTGTGTGTGTGTGTGTGCTTGTGAGTACGCCCCCCCCCCCTCGTCACAATTGAGAGCTTAAAATGAAATATTAAATAAAAATATGCAAAAAATATATTTATAGTATAATAATATATTATGTAATATTTATTATATAATAACATACTATGTAATACCTTTACTTACGAAATAAATAAGCAAAGAAGCATATATTAGTAGCATATTATTATTATACAAAAATATACCTAAGTATAAAAAATTATATACAAATATTAACCTACACAGTACAAAGAAAAATTCAAAGGATACTCATTTATAAGGAAAATAATGAAAAAAAAAACTTGAAACTATTTACTTAACGATTCGTTATTGTCAGAACGATAATGTACAACAACAATAGTTTCAATATAATGAATATGTTATATTCTAATATGTTTCAGTTATTTTTTTTCTTTCCGGTGAACCGTTGCCAGAACTGTTTGTTTTCATTTGAGACGCA
This sequence comes from Riptortus pedestris, assembly GCA_019009955.1. NCBI lineage: Eukaryota > Metazoa > Arthropoda > Insecta > Hemiptera > Alydidae > Riptortus > Riptortus pedestris. Next base: position 24,168,728 of record CM032233.1, read on the forward strand.
GGGGGAAAATTTCTTATTGCCGTTTGTATTTATTCACTTAATATTCACGGTGGCGTTGTGTTAGCAGTATGTAGATTTATCTATTATTAATCTTCACGAGGGAAATCTGCTTAGTTTACGCAGCCCCTGCGTGACGGAAATTTCTACAGTCCATTCTATTGCGTCGTTTTTGATAAACAGAAGGTGTTTAATTTAATAAACAAAATTGTCTTTGCTTGGCGCTAGATAAATACGAAAAGTCAGATAGATTAAATTATTTCCAGCCTCAGAATTACGACAAAACATTATTATTAAAATTATAGAAAAGAGAGGGAAGAAGGGAGAAATTCTTTTATTTTCCTGGTTTCTTTAATTAAATAAAGGCTTTTATTAGATCCTCTCCTTGGAGCATTGACTGCCAAATTCAAAGTCACCTCTGCATTTTTATAATCTAATTCATATCTAGAGAAGGGACCAGACAATGAAAGTGAGCTGTCTTCAGGTATTTCCATAATATGAGTCCTCTGATTAATTTTCTGCCTCGGTCTCTTCCTTATAGGAAGAAGAGGGAAAACCCTTAGTTATAAAATTGAATGAAATACTTTTCATCCTGAAATTGATAAATATATGTATAAGACGATTTTGAATTAAATAAATATAATTTGTATTTACACTTTAAGAAACTATTAAAGGTCCTTTATTAATTATTGTTTGTATATTCTATGTTATATTGTATGGGTATATAGTTTCTCCAAAATTATATTTGACTTGGGCATGTATGCATTTATTTTTTTCGCATTTCAGATCATTTTAAGGACAAGGGTGTCAACATTGAAATTCTTGCCTGACCTCTGCCTATCTACCCGTTAGTTAGTCTCATAAAAATGGCAGAAGTTATAATTAACGTTTACATCTGTTAGTTAATTACCTCAATGTACAACATAGACTATACAAGTATTCAATTTTTTCACTCCGAGGGGAGGTTAACTAAGAAGTCAAAACACGTATACGTCAATATCACAATTAACATTGGTTTTATCAAATAAATGAAAATATTTGCATTCGTATAATAGTTTTTGAATTAAGAATTTCAAATCTTCATTTTGGACTTTCTTTTGCCCAATTATTATTATTATTAGTTTTTAGCGTTAAACTCCTTAAAATAATGAAGAACGTGCATAAGTATCATGAACATACTAGTTCTAGCGCTTTCTTGATCTTCACTATCTCCAAGTAGAGTGAAGGGTTTATTTTAAAGCCAAAATATATTATGTTCATTTATAATTGATTTTTTAACAAAATTGAATAATTGTACAATTCCATATAATGGGCGTTTGTATATGCCTGTGAGTGTATTTTATTTTTTTTATTTTTACAATTTGTATTTTATAGAATGGGGTTTTTATTTATTTATTAATTTAACTTTTTATTCGTCAAAAACTATTTTAACTTTTATTACTATATAATTGATTTTTTTAATACTCGTTTATCACCTATTTATTACTTTTAATTGTAATTGGAATTGTATTATTCTTTGTGCTCTGAGTTTTGTTAAATATTGTTCGTATTTGCCTATTTTTATTTTATATTTTGTTGTGTTTTTGCTCTATATGTCGCGTTTAAGTTCAATATGTCGCGTTTTTGTTCTATTTGTCGCGTTTTTGTTCGATATGTCGCGTTTTTGTTCGATATGTCGCGTTTATGTTCAATATGTCGCGTTTTTGTTCTATATGTCGCGTTTTCGTTCTATATGTTGCGTTTTTGTTCTATATGTCGCGTTTTTGTTCGATATGTCGCGTTTTTGTTCGATATGTCGCTTTAGTTTCAATATGTCGCGTTTTTGTTCTATATGTCGCGTTTTTGTTATATATGTCACGTTTTTGTTCGATATGTCGCGTTTTTGTTCGATATGTCGCGTTTATGTTCAATATGTCGCGTTTTTGTCCTATACGTCGCGTTTTTGTATTCTTCTATTACTAACTACTATTTTCTTCTTTAACTTTAATGAGGAACAACGTCTAAGCTGCGAAGCTCTTAAAAAATATATAACCGACTGTTTCGAGCTTGTACGCCTTTTAAAGGGGTGAACTGCAAATTTCTATTTTACTTAAAATCTAGAAAGACACACACTCACTTGTATATGAATATATATATATATGAATCAAGGAACGCAGGAAAGCCACCTGAGAAGAGGGAGTGATGGCGTAAACAGCAGTGGAGCCAGGTAAATGGCCCGCCTGCCCAAACAAAACATCTGACTGAAATATAAAAGAGGAACTCATCGCTCTCTTGCTTGGTCTGGCACAATCTCCATCTCTCTCTTTGTACATTCCCTACTACAGAACAAGGTCTTCATCTGCTCTGTCGCTATCATACATTAGAAGCAACAGCATCTTCCCGAAGCTTGTTTTCTTTAAAAAAATTTAAATTTTGAACCCAATTTTACTTAAATTTTCTCCTTTAACACATTTGATTAGATGTAATGTAACGGAGATACCGTGCATTGCGTTCGAAAGAAATCGGTTTAAATGAAGTGCATCAAACCATTTTGTTTCTCTAATTTGAAAGAGGTACAAAGAAGTAGTTAAGAAGTCATAAGAATTAGTTTATAAGATGCTCTTCAATGTTTGTGCTATGGTTCCTGAGCATTCAGAGGCCATCCAGGTTACGATGGCCTGTGAATACTCACAGAAATGAACATTGAGTACCCATATCGAGGTGTGGCTACAATGCAGGAGGCCTTAATCCAACCTACACCAATCCAACGCTTCATGGTGACTGAGGATTCGCTACGATGGTTTAGCGATCCTATGGAAGGGACAGTCTCCTACTACCCAGCTCCCACACGAAGAACACATGTACCAGTTTACCTGGCCTGTATGTCCCCGTGCTTTGAACACACGACCACTACGTCTATGACCGGCAGTGAAGGCAAGCCTCCACTCCGGACACCACCCAGCCCGTAGTTCACATTGAGTAAGCCGCTAGAACTTACCCCATTAAGGCAGGAGTGATCCCCTGCCCGGAACAGCAAAGCCGACTAAGGACCTACTGTTCCTACGGTTCCCCTACCCAGCAGCTACACAGCGGAGGCTTACTGCTGCCACTGGGGAGGGCCGGCCCCGTGTCGGGACACAGAAATGAACAGTGATTAAGTAAGCCTTCCATTGAAGATCCTCTAATAAATCTCATAATATTAGCTTTTCACTTGATGAAATATCGCACAGGTGACGCAGCCCTCGTTTGATTCCCTATTTCGCGTCGTTTAATTATTGAGAGGCTTAATGTGAAAATATACTATCATATCTTTTTTATTTTATTTATTTATACAGGAGCACCCGCATCTTGGCGATTTGGCTCAAAGTGTCACAATGTAAATTGAAAACAAAATTATAGAAAAATAAAAAAAACTGAAGCAACAAATAAAAATTAAATACATCAGATAATCATTAAATACTAGTAATAAGGCAATTAATAAACAGAAGACATAAACAATCATAAATAAACAAACATTAGACTAGTAATAAAGACAATAATTTAAAATGGTTTTAATAAAAAAATTATGTTATTCCTATATACTAGTACATTTATATTATTTTTTTTTAATTTTATTTATTTAGTTTTGTACCCCATAGCGATGGTGATTTGCATTATTAGGATGATATATTTACTCCGTCATGTGCTTACCTTTTTTTGGACTTTTATATTATGGAAAATATTTCTTTCCATCATATCTAATCATATGTAAAAATCTAATGTCAGCACGTTTTGTGTAACCAAACTTTTACTTTTTAGCTGATTTCCCTTAAGGAAACCAGCTAGTGAGCTTCTAGATATGACGCGATCTTCGAAATATTTCCTCGAATGCCTGTCGATCCTACCTAGGATATGATGAAAATGAAAAACAAAGGTGTGTGTGTGTGTGTATGTGTGTGTGTGTGTGTGTGTGTATGTGTGTGTATATATATATATATATATATATATTATATATATATTGTTGCGAAAATTAAATACATGAAGGGTTAACAGAGATAGCCACGTATTTGGGAGTGTGAGGGAGATGAAAGGAGCTGACCGAGGGACTGTTGGCAGTTGGCGCCGGCAGTGTCTGGATCTTTTCAGACTAAACTTCAGGAGTCCAGAACCTTCGTGACCTTCATACTTTGATGGTGCCGTTCCTCTATATAAGCATGTGCAACTCGCCCGACAGTTTAGTTTGGTCTCAGCTGTCTTCAAATGCGTTCAGTGCTACAGTGCGACTTAGTTGCAGTGCGATGAAGTGTTTTATGTGAAGAACAGTGTTGCTCCGTGACTCTGTAAGGTAACAGTATAGTGCCGTGTTTAAGACAGTGCAGAGCCGTTAACTTTTTTTTTAACTTCAGTGATAGTGAGTGAATTATTGGACTGTGCAATCTGAAGAACAGTGAAGATATAGTGCATACTGTGAGTAGTAATTAAGAATAATTAACCAAGTGTGTAGTGCATTGTTAAATAAATTGTGCAGTGATAAAAACTGTGAAGATGGTGAGTGTTTAATTTTGCAATCCAAAAGAACTCTAATAAACAACGTTCATTACTGGTTCGTTAATAAAACGTAACAATATATATATATATATATATATATATATATATATATATACACACACATATAGCAACCATACTCATGAGTAAGATTTTTCATTATAAACTAGGTATGAACAAAAATTTTCATTTTTACCCAATAGCGGTCCTAAGTACAACTGTAGCTATTTAATCTATATAATGACCATTATGAAAAATGTATGTCTCAATAAAAAAATTTGTATAAATAAGTTGTGCATACACACTCTCTGTCATGTGTAACACTTTAAAGAAGCGATGTTAATAAATATCTGGTATATCTTATAATACTTCCCCTCAATCACTAAATTCAATCCCCTTTAACACGTTAATCGCCATGTCAGTCATATGTGTCTAACGCTAAGAACTTCTACATGAGCCATGTCAGACATATGTCTGACGTACGCGATTTGGTAGAAAGCCACGTCAATAACAGATGTACGACGCAAACGATACATTTGCATTATGTTTCGAAAGCTTGGCCTATCAGGAACAAAACTTGAAAATTTCTTGGCTTACTACAAACAATAAAATGAAATAAACATAATTATATAATGATATATTGTTTCAGTTGAAGGGGCTCAGGTTAGTCATGCGAGTTATAGCGTTGACCTTTATCTCACATGGTAAACCTAGAGTGGCGAGTTCGATTCTCGCCTGGGCAAAGGAAATTATTTAGTGACGAAATTCATTAAATAACGTCCTAAAATCCCACTCTGGCCAGAAAAGGGTGGTAACCTGTAGATAACCCGTCCCGATTAGCCTAAGTTGCAAAAAATTGACGTTAATAAATAAATAATAATAATAATAATGTTTCAGTTGAAAAAAGTTTTTTGAAAAAAAAAATTGTTATGAACATTTTTCTGATATTATTGTGGTGATTAACATGTTAAAATTTTGTTTTTAAAATAAAGCTAAACCATTAACTTGGATAAATATTAAATTATTGCAGTAAACTATAACTGCACAAGAGTCATTACATTTATAAAAGTGTCTATGGGAAAAATTACGCTAAAACTCAGTGTTTATGGTTTTTGCTCTGGTAACTATAGCAAGCTCCATACTTTTCTTAAATCTCACAGAATAAACATGAAAATCAAAAATAAATAGGGGATCTTCAATGGAGGGGAAGATAACGAGCAATTCTGGTGGCGTAGGGGGCAAAGATTTAGAGAACCCTCCCGTACAATCCCTCCCACAATATAAATCACCTATAACACTCTAGTTAAATTCCCACACACACAATTGCCCCCCATTCTCCTATTCACGAAACAACCATGAATAACACCCACGATAAAGAAGTCTAGCTTCCAGGAGCTGTATCATCCCACCGCCTTCCCTTGAAATCAAATGCCCTTCCTTGAATTAAGTTTATATCTTGCTATTCTAAAAAAAGGAGAACAATGAAGTTCCCTCAATACACGCTTCTGCAACTAGCAATACCCTAAAAATGAATAAGTCCGTCATGCAGGGAATGCGTAAACTTAGCAGATTTCCCATGTAAAGTTATACAATACAGAAATCTCCATACGAGGGCCGAACAGTTTCGGAAACGGCCGAACTAGCTTTCGGTGGAAACGAATAGAAGCGACCATAGCTCGTCCATTACACTTAATAAAAATGCAAATATCTCGGTTAATATTCAAGCTAGAGAATAAATGTATATAACAATATTTATAGTAAATTTATTTTTCAATAATATTGGTTCTTTACAAATTTTCGATCTGACGTATATTAATGGAGATATTTCAAATTTTCGAAATCCCCCCCTCCCACTGGTCCGATACCAGCCGTTAACGAACATGATCTTCCTTTTTACATAAAATGATTAAATACCGAGTTTGGTGAGGATTAAATAAAAATAGCGACCGCAAGAGTGTTAACAGGCATATATATATATATATATATATATATATATATATATATATATATATATAGTTTTGAACGGACCTCATTTTCGTCATCTCCTGGGCAGGATAGATGGACATTTGAAGAAATGTTTCGAAAATCGCATCATGAGTACGACCTCAATAACTGATTTCCCTTATGGGAAATCTGCAAAAACGTTGGCCCCGAAGGCACTCCGTAAACTAAACAGATTTCCTACGTGCGGGTATGGCACATCACTGATCTCATCTCAACATATATTCTCTATTTATATACAAAATCCAATGAGCAGGAGAGAGGGTAAAGCCAATGCTGAAAACCAGAAAGTACGAATAACTCCATAGATATTTGAGCTACGAAAACATGTACAAATCGTTTAACAAGATTGGTTCTATAACAAGCTTCGATAAGACTCATAATAACGGAGATATTTGTTTTTAGAATAAAATAGAAATATATAGTATCGTTGGAGAAATCCTTTTTCTAAAAAAAAACCGCTTTACCGCAAGTAATAAATACACGACAAATAATCATTAAACACAAGTAATAAATACTCAACAAATAAATATTAAACACAAGTAATAAATACGCTACAAATAAACATTAAACACAAGTAATAAATACTCAAAAATAAATATTAAACACAAGTAATAAATACTCAACAAATAAATATTAAACACAAGTAATAAATACGCTACAAATAAACATTAAACACAAGTAATAAATACTCAAAAATAAATATTAAACACAAGTAATAAATACTCAACAAATAAATGTTAAACAGAAGTAATAAATACACGACAAATAATCATTAAACACAAGTAATAAATACACAACAAATAAATATTAATCACAAGTCATAAATACATGACAAATAAACACTAAAGACAAGTAATAAATACACAACAAATAAACATTAAAGACAATTCATAAACGCAAAAACAGCAATATATAAAAGCAACAAAAATTGTAAGTTAAAATGAATGTTCAATATAATTTAATAATAAAATCATCAGTAATCAATGTGATAAAAACCTATGGGTTAATAAGGATAATAATAGATAGATTAATAAGGCATTAGTAATTAAAAACGTCTTAGTTAAAATTGCATTTGTGAATATTGTAAGAAGAATTAAATTATGAAATAAATGTAATATTTTTTAAGGTGATGGACAATTTTGTCCAGGTGTGGACCACCGTCGGTAAGTAAGTCGTGCAAGTCGTGCGGTACCTGTTAGTTTACACGTGTTCTGCAGTCAGTCAGTAAGTGTTGTGAAATGTGTTGATTTCCGTTAACTATATATTCGTATGTGTTATTCATAATAAAGGTTATTCATATTTTTGTTGTCATGATTTTATCTAGGCCATGCGTTTTTTTTTTTTTTTTTTTTCAAAAAAGTATTAAATGTAAAGTTGTGTCGTGCATTTTTTTCTTATCGTTATTTTCATCATCTAGTCTTCAAGCTGCTCACATTTATCTCTCGAAACAAGGAGTTTTAAATTCCCATATTCTACTCTGATATTTGTTTACACCCTGCATTTATTTTTGTTGCTTTTTCATTCTATTAAATTGAAAAAAATGGGTTTAACCAGCTACTAGTAGTTTATTCATTTGGACAGGCGTTTTCATCACCAAAATTCCAGAACCTTCTGTCACCTGTTTTCTTTTAGTAGCACTACTACTTTTCATTCTCTCCATATGTGTTCCACTACCAAGAACTTAAAAAAGGTACGTTACATTTTTTTTAGTTATTAGTGCTCAGCAGTGACCATCATATTCGTAATACATCTAATTTACTTTTCCTTATATGTGGCAATTTGCGTGTAATATACTATCCCAACCCCAAATTTTCATTTAAAAATTAATATTTTATTGCTTAGTAATGTGATAGGTGAATCGATAGACCAATGATCTAAAAGGACAGGTAGTGAAACTTAATGTAATGAAAAATGGCTCTGAAAAGTTATTGGAAATTTTATTTCAAAAGTATTCTTCATTGTTTCATAAAGCTTTTTAATAAATTTTATTGAAAAGTTCGAACGATTTCCGGTTAAAGCAGGAAAAAGATAATTCGTCCAGGAAAATCGTTGTATACCTATTAATATGAAAATTTCTTTACTTCCTGAAAACTGCATTGATTTCTTACATCTCATGCTTCCTGATTATATACGAGATATAAGTTTCAGGTCCAAACATATAGTTTAAAGATATCCCCACTACATGTAAAAAGACTTAATTTTGTGCACCCAATGAGTTCTAATTTCATTTAATATAACAAATAATTCCGATCAAATGGATTTTTCTCCGTTAATGCAGATTGAACTAGTTCCTTCAAACAATAATTTAATGGATATCCATATGCTTAAAGGAGGCTATGCATATCCAAATGTTTAAAATGCAGCTTCTACAACGTTACTTCTAACTACACGGGGATAACTAAAAATGATAAATATCCCTCAATATGCAATTTAATATGTGAAATGAAAGTGTGACTATTTATGTGTACATATGATAACAGATTTATCTTGTAATATTTATATTCCATTACAATGCAGTAAGAACTAAAAGCCTTAAACGACATATTAATTAATGATTTGCATTGCTTGCTGTTAAGAAAAAGAAGGATTGCTTAATATTTTCGTTGAGGTGACCATTTCACGATTAACTGTTCCACTTTTTGAAAAGTGCTTAATAACGGGCGTTTAACTTACTGTTGACACAAAGGAACAGAACAAAAAACGCATTTATTTTGCATGACTTCTAGTATGTTATATAAGACACACATGCTGATATATACTGCTCAAAAATGAATAGGGATATTGGTTATTTTTTCTTATCCTATTAATTTTAATTAAATCGATCTTAATTAAATTTCTTTTTTATGGGGGAAAATGCAATAATTTCTAATAAATATTAATGATATTTATAATAAAAAAAAATATATGCTAGGCCCCATACATACCACAAAACAGCCAATATCCCTATTCATTTTTGAGCAGTTTATTTACATAGATTACACAACAATTGTGTTTCTTATGATTTAAATTTATTTCGAAGATTCTTCAACAAGCCCGAATATATTTGTTACTCATTAGTGCCCTATGTCTTTGACACTTACACCTCTTGGTCTATCGCAACAAATGTGTTCATTTTATTTCATTATAACAAGCAGACATAATTCGACCGGCTACAAACATTGCTTCCTAAATAGAGCTAGCTTGGGAAAGTTTCGTCCTCATATAGTAATAAATCGTTGAAATGCTATTGATTCATTGAAAAAATATTAGTTTTTAATAGTACTTTATCCTTACTCAGACCAATAAAAGTATTTTAGGGAACAGCAAACGTTTCACCCTCCTGGGCATTTACAATGATGAATTTTAACATTATTCTCCAAGGTTACTATACAAATAATATAGAAGGAGAATAACAAACTTATTTTAAACAGCCATGTGGTGATTTGTCAAAAAACATTGACAACAATCAAAGAATTGTTAAAAAATTACCAAAATTGGTTAAAGCTGTTTATCATAAGGTTTTTATTCTCCTGCAGTTTTAGTTCTATAGTGGCTTAAGTGGTTCAGTATAAAACTCAGCACTGTAAATACCTAGGAGAGCAAAGCATACGCTGTTTTTTTTTAAAAAAAATAAGAAAAAGGGGGTGGAGGGTTGCCTGAAAAAATTATTTTTTAACATGAAGTTGAATTTAACGTAACAGCTAGCCATCTATTTATACCTCCAGCTTCACTTAGAAAACCTACAACAAATGCCCATAAGGAAAAAAATAGAAAATCATTACCCATCATAAGGATGGGCTCCATGATGATCCCATCGAAAGAATTATCATATTACGGGGAAAAGTTTGGAAAATGCTAAAGCTTTCGACTCTTCTGATGAAGACTAATGAAACATTCTAAGTTGTATGTACTGTAGTTATTTATACACTGTGAAAAAATACGCTGTTTCTTATGATTAACTCTTTTTCTTCTCTTTCTTTTCACTTGGAATAAATAGTTAATTTCATAAGATGCATTAATAATAACAAGTTTATAATTTTTAAGCATTTTTGTAAATTGAAAGAATAAACTTACGGAGAAGAGCACCTGATAGAAATAATTTAAAAAACATTTCAAAATAAAAAAAACAAAATGCGATTGGATTATTAGCCAAGGTTCGCCAAAGGATTTTGGCAGATTCCCCTTAAATCGAAAATTCTTAATATACCCATTGTTATGAGTCATATCGAAAAATGTCATATTACCAATCTTATTGGAAAATTAGTATTCCACAATTGTATATATATTTTCTCACTAGCTACAATATTAATCAAGGTATTTGATTTGTTTTTTTTTCTGATGAATCCCATATCACATAAGATTTTCATTTAAAGCAACTGTTTCAATAAAAATCTGTTGTTCAGCTTAAATTTCATGTCCTTTTCAAAGAATTTGGTAACGGAATGTTGGGTGACACTATCAGAAGGTGGGGAATCTGCTTAACTAGCACAGCACCTACGAAAAAGGAGATAGGCAGGCTTCGCATGGTTCAAAAGGTATTTTTTAGCCGATTTCCCTTAAGGAAAATCAGTTATTGAGGTCCTATTCATGACGCGATTTTCAAAAAATGTCTTCAAATGTCCATCGATCCTACCTAGGAGATAAAGAAAATGAGGTCCGTTCAAAAATGTGTGTATATATATATATATATATATATATATATATATATATATATATATATATGTGTGTGTGTGTGTGTGTGTGTGTCTATTAACACTCTAGCGGTAGCAATTTTTGTTTGATCGTAACCAAACTCGATATTTAATCGTTTTATGTAAAAAGGAAGATCAAGTTCGTTAACGGCTGAAATCTGACCAGTGGGATGGGGGGAATTTCTAAAATTCGAAATATATCCGTTACTATACGTCGGATCGAAAAATTATTCAGAATTAATCTTATTGCAAATTACATATACTATAAATATTGTTATATACATTTATTGTCTATTTTGAATATTAACCGAGATATTTGCATTTTTTAAATGTGGGTGGATAACGGACGAGAGTGAGTTTCCCGCCAAAAGCTAGTTCGGCCGTTTCCGTAACTGTTCGGCACTCGTATGGTGATTCCTCTATTATATAAATTTACGTGGGAAATCTGCTTAGTTTACGCAGCCCCTGCGTGACGGACTTTTTTTATATTGATTTCGTGTTTGTCCAAATTTAAGTGGATAACCACAGTAAACTAAATATTATTCGAATAATAGCATTAATTGGCATATACGTATTGTTTAATGTTATCAATACCATGTCGAAAATATAGAAATTTCTATATTTGCATATGTGAAATATAGTGGTGAATGGGTACTATTTCAAGGTATAGAGGATACTTCGATACTATTACTTTTTGTAAGAATTGTATTTTTGTACTCCTGAATTCATTTACTTTTCTGTGCCAAAGTTATGAAATATCCATGTATTTTGCAATAACCTTCTCATTCTAAAAGGCGAGAAAAATGTTGATGAACAATTAAAGATCACTTAACTTTATAAAATATTTCTACAACAATTTCCTAAAGGAAGATTATTATAAACCCATATTTCACAGTTACCACTCCGATGGAGAATTTATTTTCTTTGTCTCATTGAGCTCGACTCCATTGTCTTGTTTTCCCGTAGCATTGTTAGCCCAACGAGAATAGATGCACGGCCCAGTAATTCAATTAATAGCGGCGGCCCCTTAGATCCCTATAGTGTTATTTTTTAAAGGCATATTACATCAAATTTTTCCTTAAACCGCCTATGTTTATTATTGACTAGAAGTGTAAATTAAATTTGATTTCTTTGGCGCGTTATTTGAAAAATTCTAAAGCTAGCTCTCAAAACAGAAACACAGCATATTTTTATTTAATGAGTTATTGAAAGTACATTAAGAAGAGTTGACAACTCTTTTCCAAATACAATACTGGCATACGCTTGCATAAAGCTATTTTTTTTCCTTTTTAACATTAAAATTACGATCTTATATTTGTATTTTCCATGTAACGATAAGAGTAAGTTGAGTTTTGTAACCATCAAATTATATATATATGTGTGTGTGTGTGTGTGTGTGTGTGTGTGTGTGTGTGTGTGTGTGTGTGTGTGTGTGTGTGTGTGTGTGTGTGTGTGTGTGTGTGTGCATTACAATTCCTTATTAAACTAATATACTCGTAACTGAGTCTCTCATTTAGTGGGATAACTTTTACACTACTCTTAAATAATTGGAAATTAAAAAAAATAAATTAAATTTCTTATTAAAATATCCATCGATCTTAAAAAGAAAATGATTACCATGAATTTTATGTATATATGTATACACACACACAAATATATATATATATATATATATATGTGTGTGTGTGTGTGTGTGTGTGTGTGTGTGCAGATGATTGTTAATATGACATGAGTAGAAGTGAGGGTTTACTGTAGGAGTAGGATCGATGGACATTTGAAGAAGTTTTTCAATAATCGCGCCATGAGTACAACCTCAATAGATGATTTCCTCACTTAAGGGAAAGCTGATAAATGCTAATTATGGAACAATGCAGGAATACATGTTAGCATTATATTACCATAGTAGGGTTGCAGACGGTCTGAATGAGTAATTAAAATTGTAGTTAATGAATATGAATAATAAGCATTTATTAATGAGATATATCAATTAATTAAATTGTTGAAAAAGTAGAACTATTTCCGAACCCCATGGGCCAAGAATACCCGGAGAGAATGTATATTAAGAGCCAAAGCTACAACACTTAGTTTCCTCCTAGAACCGGACCAGGAATGAGAATTAAGAACTTCCGAAAAAATTCAGAAGACCTACAAATCACATCGGAAGGTGATACGTTTCTTTCAGGGAAGAAATGATGTTAAAAACATATGTTTATACATTTAAATTATATATCTTACGCGTTATAAAATTTAACATGTTAAATACTGGTTATGTGCAAAACTCAATATGTTAAATGTATCATCTGTAACTAAGACTCAATTAGAATTCGAGAAAATTCATTAATGGTTAAAATCGGACCAGGACAACTGAAGTTTTAGTGATGGAGTGAAATGTAAGATTCCGTTATAGTGGGTCGTATTCATAAATTTATTAAGCCACTTGTTAACTAAGTTATTTATTTTGTAATTGGCCAATTTTCTGCAATTATTATCGTTTAAGTATTGCTCTAACTTGAATATTAACGGAGTTAAATTAATTTTTATGTTTGCAGCTACCAACTACTCCAACTCAATCTATTTTTAACTCAACCAATTATATAACAAATAGTACATCATGTCCAATTTAAATTTCAAGTTTTGTTTACGTAAGGTTCTTACTTAGAGATGACTTCATATGAAACAAATATTTATTTCATGCGTACTTTACTTAGTCGTTTTGAAGCTGATTTATTTATTTGGTTCTCAGATTTATGATTTAGTGGCTTCAAAAATTCAAATTACTTCTATGAATGAAAATTTTCTAATAAATGAAAAATAAGCAACATGAATGTATATTATATTTAAAAAAAAAAGTTCTCACTCATCTAGCCTTATGAAATTAATTTTGTCTTAAACATGTTTTAAGGGTAGAGAAAAGTAGAAATCTGTAATGCCCCTAATTTTATGATGCTTAGGAAGTAAAGGCAGAAAGACGTAATTATTTTCAACCTCAGAGATATGAAAAATATATTATTATTAAAATGAAAGGGCAGAGAGGTCACAGGAGTGGAGGCGTCTTTTTACTTTTCTTATTCCTTTAATTAAATTAAGGCTTTTATTAATTCCTTTTCTTGGAGCATTGGCTGGCTTACTCAGCGCTATAACCATATTTTCACCATGCTTCAGCTCATGGCTTAAAGCATTGGAAGGGGAGTGTGTCGAGTCATTTGGGCTATCCCGTAAATTTATTGGACGGATTTCTTTCATATTTTCAGTAAAATAATGAACTATCCTCAACCGTAATCATTTTGAAGGTCTTCTCCATTATTGTGAATATCAGTTTGGGGAAGTACGCCTAGATTACTAAATAGGACTTTTAATGAGGTGGGCAGACGGAAAGCAAATTTTCTAATTTGCCCTTCACTATTAAAACAAATTAAAGTATGTATTGAACTTATTTTTGTATATCATTGTTTTGCTTTCGACTTACTTCATAATTATTCTCACATCGTCAATATATTGCCTTTCATAATTTACGTAAGCACGACTATTGTGGTTTCGAAGAAGAGTAATCAACAAAAATTGAGTAGTAAATGATGAGTATTAAATGTCAAAGAAAAAAATTAGTATTCTCGTATCCAAAAAGTTTTCCTATTGTATTTTTCTTCCTTAAATCATTTGTTACAATATATATGTAAAGGAGATAAATGTGAAGGAACTCCAGACGTTTTGCGAATTCATGCTAATTTCCTAAAAGGGAACTGTTAATGTGAGTCTTGACTGATGAAGAAATAACAAAAAAAAATATTTAGAGAACAAATCCAAACTTTAGAAAAAAAAATCGGAACCGTTGGAGGATAAAAAATTATATTTTCCCAGATAGTTTCCATTTCCTTTTGAATAAAAAACTCTAGTAATTAAAACCTGTATGACTTTTAGATCTGGTGCATAGAAACGGAAATACTTACGATATTTTTTTTTAACTTCAAGACCCCTCTTGCAGCATGTATTTTACTACTATTTTAAAAGTTTTAAATGCCGAGATACTTTTAAGTAAGTCTAGAACAGTCACAATCACACATTGCTGTTAGAAAAGTGTCTTGTGAATTTTTACTAAAATATAAATTGTACTCCGAAATTAGCTGAGTTGAAAGAGTTTCTGCATCAAAGGTATGCACGAGGATGGGGGAGTATTTCAGGAAAATTATGGAGTTTTGTTACTTCAAAAGAGCAGAGAGGTGTTAACCACAGCCCTTACTGCCCGGAAAGAATATTAGAAAAAGTAGTTTCAAGCAAACATGCTTTCATAGTGATTATTACATTAAAAAACATGAAGTCCGAAAGTACTTCTCCTTCAGTTACTTCATAACTTTTATCTCTTTTCTCCGATGAATATTTATAAAAAAATAAGAACCTTGTGGAGAAAATGAGGTATCATGTAATTTATTCAAACAAAGACTTAGCTCATTACATTTATAGCCCATTTCATTTTACAAAGTTTATATCACTTATTTGAAATTTTGTTTTTTAAGTATTTAAACATTCAATTTAAATAATAAGAAATACATTACACCACAAATCATACATTCCACGGCATATTAAAATTCCGTACTTTTCAAGGAATATATTAGAGTTGAAACGTGCCTTAGAAAAACTTTTAGGCTTATCTCTTAATTTGGAGTAATTTTTTATTAAAATATCATTGTGGTCCTGTTATTTATATTTTTTTTCCTTTAAAATCATCTAATCACAGTATCGAGAAATTAAAATAGGCAAAATGGTTGCAAACCAAAAAAACGGCACCCCACATACTCGAACTTCACCTAAGAATAAAGTTGTTCATACAAATGCATTAAAAAATAAAGCGTGTCAGATGGAATCAAAGTAAACTAAGCATGTTTGTAAATGACACGACCTTTTAGCTGGGCACATTATCTTCATCGTTATCCTAGAAATTCACATTAGGCGAGGGAGGAGGAATGCTGAGAACGCAAAATAACAATAAACTCCGTTAATATTCGTATAGAGATAAATTTATAGAATGACAATTACTGAACGTTATGATGTAAACCATTATCCCGATGATGTACACAATGGAGCCAGTTTTGCTTTCATAGAAATTGCTGCACAATTTAATATTTAATATTTTTTTAATGTCTAATTTAATAAAATTGAATATAAGCCACTGTATGGCTGTATGTATTATGATTAAATACCTCTGTAGTTTATGAAACAAAGGTTATTCGGGGATATTTCAAATTCCTTACATATTTCGTATTCCAATTCGTAAATATATGTAACAAAGTAAATGTATAGCAGTTAAAATAGTAGCAAAATACCATGATTAACGTGTATTTTTATGATTTATCAAAGTCTTATGCAATGCATAGTAATTTTATTTTGCATCCTTAAGTAAGTATTTTTCAGCATTCGAAAGCTTTTTCATGTCTATGCTGCAAAAGTGTTAAATATGCACACATAATAACAGTCTAAAACAATACTTTTTGTGCTGTCGCCTTCTTAATGTCGTATCAGTGGGATATTACATAAAGATTTTAATTGATAGAAGTTGATGAGGGTGTTGGAAAAGCATTCATTAGGAATTCAAAAGGGTGGTACATGCATTTACATGCAGTGTAAAAGTTCTGCCAGACTGGAATAGAAATTGTGTAAATATTCCCTTAGTCCCTTATCGACCGCAAAGAAAGAAATTTTGCATTTTATTTCCAACAATGAGATTTAACTTCTTCGGTCTCAGATTCAACACTATTATACAGTTCAATTTTTCTTGTTTTTCTCTTCAATTTAAACTTTCAATTTGATCTAACTTACTGCTTCACATTTGAATATTTTAAACATAATTTTTTTATATCTAACAATTGTATCGGTAGATTCCGAAGCTTTCTAAAATCTCAAATACTGCTTTCTAAACTGAATAGTATTTCTTCTAACGCTTGATTCAAAGATATATTTCTAATTATTGCCTTAAAGTTATTTTTTTATCTTCCTTGTCTAAAGAGGTTCAAATCAAACCTTAATAAGACATTGTTTATTAATCACCATTAATAAATATATAAAAATTACTAAATCACCTCAACTCTATGGCACTTAATTTGTTTTTTCATGCTTGAGCTCCAAAACTAA
This sequence comes from Riptortus pedestris, assembly GCA_019009955.1. Lineage (NCBI taxonomy): Eukaryota > Metazoa > Arthropoda > Insecta > Hemiptera > Alydidae > Riptortus > Riptortus pedestris. The sequence continues at coordinate 24,186,022 of CM032233.1, forward strand.
AAATATGTTTTCAGTGCGCATTTGTGTCTCATTTCAAAAATGGAAAATAATTTTAATTTTATACATTACAATAATACAATAATTGTATTTACATGCAGAAAAAGTGATGTAGATGATAAACATGAAGTTTATTATCAGGGAAAAAGAAATTACAATTTACATTTCCTATTCTTCTGATATTAGGATAACTATTGATCATTTCAATTTATTGAATTTCTAACGAATTTTTTCAAAGAATGAGATGGATTTAATTGTTCAATGACTTTGAGCGTATACGTCTATTTTTTTATATCGAGTGTAAACAATTACTTTGTACTCAGGTTCTGTTTTTTTATCATAATTCACAAAGTCGGTCTACTGGAATGTTGTTTCCATAGAATTATGGACTGAAAAAAATCAAAATATCCAACATTTTCATCAAACAACATTTAACACAATAATCACGATTTTAGATCACAGTGACAGTGGTAATATAGTGTACTTTTAACAGGTGGAGTGAATTATACGAACAATAGATTAATTTCTAACAGTTTGAGTAATAGATTAAATAAATAATTTTGGACAATATTAATATTTTAAGTCCGTGTTCTGAATATTCTTTATATCGAGTTTTGACATTTTTACAGAAAATGATTAAAATGCTTTTATTTCTTTTCCTGAAAAAGTCTTTCCACGCAACTAAAAGTACTTTGATGGCATGTTTTTTGAAGAATAAATGAAATGAAAATTAAATGTTTAAACAATTTTTATTTTTTAATTTATCCCTTTGCTAATCTATAAAACATATATCTAGAGTGATAAAGAGTCGTAACAAACAAGCGTGTAAAAATGCATTTTAGTTATGAGGAGTCCCCTAGCCCTCAATGTGTTTTAGTTTTTGAATAAAGGCTCGCTCTTAAAATAATATTAATAGGACGAATTACTAAATGTTGTTACGTATTTATTATATTACCTATCACTTGACAATTAGAAATGGACTATCGTGCCAATAGCAAATAAGGAAGGAGCTTCGATTATTATTTTAGAAACATTTAGATATTTGGATTTAGGGAATCTAAGAATTTACATAAGTTCTTTTTAAATAAAAAATTATATAATTGTTAATTTTAGTAATTATGTATGGTAGTAAATCAAGATTATCTGCATACAAAACTTGATTTATCTCAGCATTGAGATCTATCTGAGAAGAAATGAATAGGTATGTTCGAGTAAAAACTAGAAAAGATACTGCAAATGAGTGTTCCTAAATGAAGTTGCCATATCTATAAACTGTTTTTTTTTTTTAATATTATTAGAAAAATATTGAAATATGTGGAAATTATAATGACGTAGACCGAATAAACCGTAAAAGAATAAAGTAGTTATGACGTGAAATATGTCGGTACGTAGAAATATTTTTGTGAAATTATTATCTAGTTTAATACAATTGTAAGAAGACAACCTCAGAGTCAAGTTTTTTATAAAATGGAGTACTGGAGGAATGTCATTCTTTGATAATTAAGAAGATGAATATGACACAAATTCAGAGCTGATCATTCGTTTCATTTGTCAATATGAAAGCAACAGGGCTACTGCAGTTGACTGGCAGTAATAAGTTATTAATTAATAGAAGAACCTAATACCACGCTGAATATAAACAATTTTGCGTTCTACATTTAGATAATTTAGTTAGCACCGGGTTTTAAGTATTATTTACGTTCAAAATGAAACTTCCATATTTACGGCAATAGAACTTAACAGACGTACGAACAACTCCAACTTTTATTGAAATTATCCAATGGAGGAATCCAACATCCGGTCCACATGGAATTTTCTGATTTAATATAAAAATCGTATACAATTTTAATTTGGCATCTCCCTAAACATACTTTTTTTCATTGGGTACTATCGTTTTTTTTTTATTTCTAATGAATATTGAACGAGGAATATGTATATATAATAAAATAAATATATACGTAAACATTTGAAAGATAAGTGTAGTAATCAAAAGATAAAGCACGCATCTTGTAAATTGACTCCCACGTATGAAATGCTGCTCTTGCATGAAAAACTGGAAACAAAACTATTATGGAACTAAAGAACGTTTTACCATATAGTAAGATACGACTTATTCCTTTTTTATAATACTTAGTAAGAAAATGAATGAAAAAGAATAATAAAGGACTTGAACGTGCTAGTTTTCTAATAATGCTGCATAACAACAATTGAAAAAATGGATAGCTTGCTTTTATTTTTGAGAATGACGAACAGCTACTTGTAAAAGTAATAAGGAAAGAGGAACGTGCTATTTTCCTAAAAAAAAAATCTCTAGTGTCATACATACCATTGAAAATGTTATGAAAAGTTTTTTTTTTTTTGTTTAATTATTCAGATGTGCTTTTCTTCTAATAAATTCATGCCAAACACTAATATATATACTGATTAGTTTTCTTATTTTTTTTTCTTCACTTACAGTTTGATCAAACACGCATTTTCAAATTGAAATAATTTAAAGTTAATTTTTTTGAAACTATTAATTGTTAAATGATTTTTATTTGTTATTTTGACGTTTAATTGAAAGTTGTATTTTCTAATTATTCTGTACACATAAGTTTGACTTCTTGTCTCTCTCTAAAGAATTTTGCTTGATGAGAGGTTGGAATAGTTGTATTTATTATTTGAAACAAACAGTAATTACACATGGTTCATTAGGGAGTATTAATAAATAATTATGGTTTTCTAATAATTTTGCATGTCAAACACTAATGTAAATACTGATTATTTTTTTAAAAAAGTCTAATATCTACTTATAGAATGTGTGACGAAGAAGGTTCGCCTAAAGATTTCGAGTGTCATGCCAAGAAAAAAATATTATTAAAAGTCTAATTTTTTTCTTTCTTTTCTTTTAAATATTTTGTAAAATGAAAGTGAGATAAAAAGAGAAGAAGGAAGGGAAAATACGTAAGCAAGTGAGGGTGGATGGGTGAAAGGGAGGTACGTACTCGTATTATAATACGTATATTGGTGTGGAGTGACGTACCTACCAATAGGAAGTGTACAGTCTGACTGGCGGCGAGCAACTGTCTGCTTAGCGACTCGCCTCCCCCCACCTCGAGTGGCACAACCCCCTCCAACCCCCACTACCCTCGACTTCCCCTACTTCGGGGTAGGGGGGGCCCACACCCTGTATCCCAACACCCTCCCCCCCACCTCCAATCTCCGCTGCACTCTTCTTCAAACGGGACGCACACACAAAGAATACTGATAAAGGACTAATCAAAGGGCACGCCTCTAAACGCCCATCATTCTCTTTAGGCTCCAGAGTGCTTAAGGAATGACGTGACTCGTACCCTCCAATCATAGGTACGGGTAAAACAAAACAAAAACAAAAGGCGTCACATTTTAGCAGATATCCCTTGAGGGAAATCGGCTATTGAGGTCGTACTCATGACGCGATTTTTGAAATTTTTCTTCAAATGTCCATCGAGCCTGCCTACGAGATGACAAAATGAGGTCCGTACAAAACTGTGTGTGTGTGTATGTATGTATGTATGTATGTATATATATATATATATATATTTGTCTGTTACCGCTCTAGTGGTCGAAAATTTTGTCTTATCGTTACCAAACATGATATATAATCGTTTTATACAAAAAGAAAGATCAAGTTCGTTAAAGGCTGGAATCGAAACAGTGGGAGGGGAGAATTTTGAAAATTCTTAATATCTCCGTTATTATGCGTCGGATTGAAACATTGTATAGAACCAATCTTATTGCAAATGTAATGTTCTATAAATGTTGTTATGCACATTTTTTAATTATCTTGATTATTAACTGAGATATTTGCATTTTTGTAGTTTTCGGTCTTCAGTACTCCTACACATCTCATATTAACAATATTCTATCATGTTATGAAGTACTTTATTTAAAGCTTAATTACCAAATATCGTTCTCATTGAACTTTTACGTTTTGAGATCAATAGAAATACGTGGCGCAAGTGGGAAATCTGCTTAGTTAACGAAGCCCATGCGCGACGGACTTTTTGTGTGTGTGTATATGTATATATATATTGTGCATTGTTTGTTTAAACAGATTTCCACCAAGGGAAATCAGCTATTGAGGTCGTGCTCATGCCACAATTTTCGAAAAATTTCCTCAAATGTCCATCGATCCTACCAGGAGATGACGAAAATGAGGTCCGTTAAAACTGAGTATATATATATATATATATATATATATATATATATATATATATATATATATATATATATATGTTGTTGTTTTTTTTGAGTTTTGGTCAATGTTGGTGAAAAAAAATCTTAGTTTATTCCAATATTTCGAGAATATTTATTTTCTCTTCTTCAGGGCAAGACTAAAGATACTAAAACACTATTGTATATAACTGTTGTGCTTCATGTTACTTTAGGAGTACTCCTAAGAAGAAGAGAAAATAAATATTCTATAAATATTGGAATAAACTAAGGGTTTTTCACCAACACTGACCAAAACTCCAAAAAACATCAACACCATATAAATACACAACATGGTCGAAATATACACACACATATAATTATATTGCTGTGGTATGTAACACCACAATGAAAGTCTAAAGTGAGCCAAAATTTAAATTAATGTCATTACAATTAGCTTCCCTAAGTGGAACAAATATACAATATCTCGACAATGTATATATACATTTATTGTCTTTTAGAACTTAATGCATTCCCCATTCGTTGGTAACATCCTCTTTAATTACATACGGCTATATTAAACAAAACACTGAAATCCAATAACTCTGAAATCATTTCCACGTGCTTCATGACATTAAATAAAATCTGAACTTGCATTCTTCAAATTTTTCATCGAGTAGAAAATAGTATATACAACGTAATTCATTGGTTGTCATTTTTTACTCCGTTTGAACAAAGTTTTTCTGTTTCATTTTCCTAATTATTCACAATACTAGTGCCCATACAGAACATTTTTATGTGTATGTATGAGTTTGTAAGGCACAGGGGGAGGGGAGGCATACATAAACAAGAAACATGTGTGATATATTGGTGTGTGTGTGTGTGTGTGGTGTATGTATATATTATTCTTCATTTCTTATTAATCTGATGTAACCAAAGTGTTACGCACATTACCTAACTCGTTAAGAACACTATACATACTGGTACAATATATCAGAACAAGGTACAACAATACGACATAACATTCAGAGTGAACCAGTCCAAATAATAAATAAATATATGAAATATACAAAAAAATATATTATGTTAATAATAATAATAACTTGGCAGTTAATTGCCGATTAAAGCCTAATCCTAATCCGTACAAAGCATTAAGTGAAGCTCAGGTTCTGACATTCAGAGGGACAAAAATCTAGTCAGTAATGGAACGAAAAAAATAAAATTCATTGTTATCCCCTCGGCTATGCATAATAGTGCAGCCGGTCAGGGGACTGGTGTACCCGATAATAATTATTAAATATAATAAAACAAAAGGTGGAATCGACCCCATGGTTTGTATAAAAAAAAATTATTCAGTTTTACGCAAAACAGAAATAAGACCATTGTCGATTTTTCTCAATAGTAAATATCGGCAGAATAAGTATACACATATATGTTTCTCGTTTATGTACGACTTAAAAACACATACTTACACATAAAAATATTTTGTATGGACACTAGTGTTGTGAAGAATTAGGAAAATGAAAGAGAAAAACTTTGTTTAAACAGAGCAGAAAATGACAACCAATGAATTACGATGTAAATACTATTTTCAACCCGACGAAAAATTTTTATTTCGGATTTTATTTAATATCATGCCGCACGATAAATGATTTCTAATTTAATGGATTTCAGTGTTTTGTTTAGTATAGCAGTTATCAGGCTAATGTCGTGTGGGGTGTCTCTACTTCTTTCTACAACTATTTCTCTCAGTGAAATGTAGGTGAGGTGAAAAGCAGAAATATCCGGTGTTGAATTGAACGATTCATAAACCTTGTTGAGATATAAAGCAGTGATCCTAGGCGAAAAGTTGTACCAATGAAACAGAAGAGACATTCTGTCCAGGAAGATATATATTTTTGAGAAATGTACCAAATTTTACTCCGAAAAATTCAGGGGATCATTTGGGGAGCCAGATTTTCTGGTGATAGGCTTGTGGTTCGGTGCCCGAGGAACCGTACCCAGGAATTTTTTGACGAGGTGGGAATAGATAAGAAGGTTCTTCAAACATTGGTTGATGGGATCATTATTGATACTTTAGGGATTATTTCCTACCATATATTTTAATTTTAGCTTTGACCAGTGATCTTATTATAGATTGACGGATCAATCCGTTATTCCAATTATAGAGTTTCTAATTTATATCTAGTGATATACACCTTTTAGGTTGCTGACTGTGTTTATTTTAGTTATTTACAATACAATATGTATTGTTTTACTGTTGTCCTAGGGATTGACTTCAGTTGCTGTGTGCTTCAGCATCTCAATGTGATTGAGTAGCCACACAAACTGTATCTAAATTTTTACAATAAAGTGATTCTCTTTATTATTATTTATTTGAGATGCGATTTGCTACAATGGCGATTCATCTTTTAACATGTTAGAATATAATTATACAAAATGAGATAATTATTAAAATTTTCACACCACTAAATTTTACAAATGTACAAAAAAAGTAGATTGGACAACCTAAATATAAATTGTTAGTATATTTCCCAAATGAGAAAAAATAAATAAAAAAAAACTATAAAGAGTTAAACTGGAAGGAGGCAAGGCATATATTCCACGTACAGTGCTTGCTATGTATAACTTTCATAATGATAAATAATAGCTTTTATATTTCATCAAATAATCCATTATTTCTTAAATACTTAAAAACATCCTTATAAAAGGACGGTACCAATGAAAGAAGAAATGCATTATGTTCTAAAAGACAATATATATATATATATATATATATATATATATATATATATATATATATATATATACATAATACTCTAAGTAAGTATTCACATATTGCTCACACAGAAAACTATTCCCTAAATAACTAAATCGTTTTTAAAATTTCTAGCGATAGAGCTGATGAGGCGTTCCACACCAGGAAAGATTACTGCGTTATTTGTCATTAGGCGCTTATAGTCTCAATAAAGACAAAGAATAAATATATCTCTTATTCCATTTCATTAGATTTATCAATTAAAAATATTTTTAAATTAAATTTCTTCCCGCCAAATGGTTAAGCCGCAATGCTTTCTCCCCTAAGCCAGTTCTACCCGACTGCCGCTAGGCAGCACTGGTAGCTGAACAGCTAGCAGCGACAATTTGCATCAGGCTTAAATGCCATCTTATGAAATTTCCCCCTCATTTGGGTCCAACTGAAATCGAGATAAGTTGTGGTCTTGGATACATCTCTACGTGGAACGTAGGCAGGCCATAATTTCTAAACCTTCTTATTTACTTTATATGTAGTACCATGATTGGACAATTATCACCGCCATTTCCCTTCACGATCAACATGTTGTACATTTAGAACTATTAACCCTCGATCGGGCGCGTCAAAAATATTCCGTCTTCGGGCGCGTTTATCTCAGAGATACAACCTCAACCGTTTTTACGGAAATACAGTTTTTTAATATATATTTTGCACTAAAATGTTCAGCGTGTGATTAGAAATCATATCTGAGGAAGTATTTGTTTGAAAGAAGTATACAATTTTCAAAATTGACGCGTACTATAATAAAAAAAATCATGGTAGATAATATAACACAGTTGGTTATAGATTCGTTGTTTTTAAAACCGTGGACGATAATTTTTAAAATATAATTAAAACTTACAAATACCAAAAGAAATGGTTTAAATGCACATGTCTTAATTATTCATAATTCATTCCAGTTTGTGAACAATATAAACAAAATATCTAAATATAACTTCATTTAAAATTAAGTAGGGCGAAATCACTTTTAGATAAGACTTATTAAAAATCATCTAAATTTTAATGTACCAATCCTTTTAAAAATACCAGTTTAATTATTATTTCTTTTGCAGAGCTGCATTACAATTAGGACAAAGCATGGAACTATGTTGTAAACAAATTTTGCTTTTGCAAATCTCACAAGAATAATGAGTAAACCTACATTTCTTTTCAGTTTTGCTTGGTTCACATCATTTGCTTTAGTTCGTTGAAGTGGAGGGACTTTTTTTATGCTGTTCTGTTCTTGAGTTCAATGTATGGTTCAATGAGCCTCTGTACTCGTCAAGTTTCGTCCCTAGTTCGGTTGGTAAACGTCTACTGTTGTCACTGCGTCATACAATATTTTCTTGAATAAGTTCTTCTGAAAGCTCATGTATGAGCAAAATAATAGAAAAATTGGTTTATATAATTCCATTCAATAAAGAGAAAGTTATTTGATGTATATATTTATGAAATACAAATTTCAAAAAAAACTTACGAGATCGGGCGAGTGGTCTCTAGGAGATTAAACTGAATGACAGGTGAAACACACGACTCCATCAAACGCAGTGACACTACTGACCTTGGGGGGGGGTCCTATAAAGCAAATAACTCGAAGCACTACACCACCACATCTGCTAAGAGGAGTGGCAAATATTTCTCTAGAAACCGTGTATCTGAGAGATCACGCGCCCGACGGAGGGTTAAGGTCTTCGGGTATTGACCGTGTCTTCATGAGTTTTGCCGACGTTCCGCTAGACATGCTTCTAGCTTCCTCAGGCCTTCTATGGGACTGAAGAGTTTTATTCCTTCTCAGGTATATATTGGTGTCTTGTCCGGTCGTCTTGTCCGGTCGTCTTGGGCGGAGTCTTCCCTTCCAGGTGGTATCTTCAGATACTAGGTCCGGTGCCAGCTCACTAGTGACTTCTGTTCTGTTAGTCGTACGATTCTTTCTAGGTTGAATTACTGGTTTCCAAAGCTTATTCAGTCTGTAGCTATGTTCTCTGTTTATGTTGTTAGGAGACTTTGCTATTTCTATTGCTTCTCGGACTATTCTTTCCTGTTAGTGGTTAACTTTCGCCAATACTTTTACTTCGTCGAACTTTATCTGGTGGTTCGTTTCCCAAAAATGTTCAGCTAATGCTGATTCTTCTGTCCGAAACTTTTTCACACTCTTTATATGTTCTGGCACCCTGGTGCTTATGGACCTGCCAGTCTGGCCTATGTATTCTGTACCACAGGAGCAGGGTATGCTGTATATCCCTGGGCATTTAGTCTGGAGTTTGTCTTTGCTGTTTGGTATTATTTGTCCTTTTTTTCTACCCGTACTGAATGTTGTAGCTATTTCATATTTCTTTAGTACTCTTGAAATCCTCTCTGTTGTCTCTTTGACAAAGGCTATTACAGCTGTACGTTTTTGTGTTCTTTTTCACTTTGTATCTTCTTCTTGTTCTTCTTCTTGAACAACCGTTTGATCTCATCTTTCTCATAGCTGACATGAGATGCCTTTTCTCCTTGGTCAAGTTTTGTGGCAGACAACGGAGTGAATTTCAAGAGTACTAAAGAAACATGAAATAGCTACAACATTCAGCACGGATAGAAAAATAGGACAAATAATACCAAACAGCAAAGACAAACTCCAGACTAAATGCCCAGGGATATACAGCATACCCTGTTCCTGTGGTACAGAATACATAGGCCTGGTCAATAGGAAGACACGGTCAATACCAGAAGACCTTAATAGTTCTAATGACAAGGAACCTGGAAGACTAAGAGTACACAATGTTATACATTTATTTATTTTTACATTTTTCTTCATTTTCCCGTTATTTTACTTGCCCTTATGATCTATCAGATAACCATCTTTTTTATTTATTTTCCTAATCATTATTTCTTAATTATTTTTTTTTCTTTCGATTTAATTATCCCAAATATTTTAATAGAATATTAAGGAAATCACTTGAGAGTCATGTCACATTCAAAAGGATTACCGTCTGGAGGTACGAAGAACTTTCATACTACAAAGATTAATGGGACAGCAACTGCCCCTAGCAGCATCAAGGTATTTTTCATCTCGTGCAACACCCAGGGGAGTGATTGGGGGTTTAAGGCCCTACAAGGTGGTCATGAATTTTCTTATTTCATCAGCTTCGTATAAAATGACTTTAACTATTGCAGCAATTTGATAATCACCTCAGAATGCAAAAAGCTTACTGACATGTAAAAGTCCGCCAGAGCTGAACAGATTCACAGAAATATTCTTCACTGGAAAATAATTACTGAAATATATTTGAAGATATCATATTAATTTGATTGAAAAGTATTTACAATATCTAGTACTATAATGTATAATGAATAACTTTGATCAAAACCACTCACCTTTTAGTAGTGTTAGAGTAAAAGAAGGGGGTAGGGATCAACAAAACGTAATTTGCATATATCTCAAAAAGTGGAAGTTCAATGAAAACAATATTTGGAATTTAACCTTTTAATGGAGGTAATAAGAGCTCATTATTAATATGACATGAGTAAGATTGGGGGTTCGCTGAAGGCTGAAAACTGAAAAATAGAAATATCACGGTTAATAATCAGGATAAATAATAAATGTATATAAGAATATTTGAGGCGCTCAGAATTATAGTGGCCCAACCCTCAAATTTGGTTATTTGAGTTACCATAGCATCTGTTGCTGAATAATGTGTTCTATGAAATATTAGTGGCCTAAGCCACCTTCCAAGTTTTTTCACTAGATAGCAGCAGCAGTTTGTTTTTTAACTAACAGTTTTGGCGGTCTTTAAAAAATATATAGTGGCCTAACCAACTTGGTTTTACACAAATCTTACTTTTTGGGGTTAGGTCACTATTATTCTGATCGCCTCATTTATTATACATTTAATTTTCAATAAGATTGGTTAGGGGTTTCTTTTTACATAAAACAATTAAATATCGAGTTTGGCAACGATCAAGCGAAAATTACGTCCCCTTGTGCCTTAAGATATATATATATATATATATATATATATATATATATATATATATAGATATATATATATATATGGCGTTGTCGTTTTTTGGAGCTTTGGTCAGTGTTGGTGAAAAAATCTTACTTTATTCCAATATTTCGAGAATATTTATTTTCTCTTCTACAGGGCAAGTCTAAAGGTCCTTAAAAACTATTGTGCATAACTGTTGTACTTCTGGTTACATTAGAAATACTTCACACAACACCACCGTGAATATTAAGTAAGTAAATACAAACGATAATAAAAAATGTTTCCCCTGCCTGTGGGAAGCGTCTCAAATGTAAACAAATAAGTCAACGGCTCACCGCAAAGAAAAACCATAACTGAAACATATCAGAATGTAACATATTCATTTTATTGAAACCTATGTACTACTATACCTAGTACAGTAATTTATAATGAATCAGAATAATTTTTATCTCAATCAAAACAATTTTAGAAGTCCAAGAATTTAAGACGGGGACGGGGGGGCACAACACAAGAAACATTATTTTGCATCTATCTCTTATAATAAAGGTCTCTGGAAAACAAGATTTGTTATTTACGCTTGAAATAATGTGGTTTATTATATAGTAGAATATTGTTTATGTAACACGAGTAGAAGTGGGGGTTTACTGATTGCAGAAATCTGAAAAATGCAAAAGTCTCGGTTAATTTTCAAGATAGAGAATAAATGTGTATAAAAATATTAATAGTACATTTAATTTGCAATAAGATTTACTCTAAACACTTTTTCGATCCGACTTATAGTAACGGAGATATTTCGAATTTTCAAATTTCTCCCCCTCTCCCTGGTCCGATTTCAGCCTTTAACTAACTTGAACTTTTCATTATACATAATACGACTAAATATAATTTTATGAAACCTTGGTATGTATATTACAATAAATGCGACTTAGAGTGGCTATACAGACATTCTCTGAGACGCAGCAACAAATATATCTGATGCATAGTAATTGATTGATCTATACGTATATATATATATATATATATATATATATATATATATATATATTAAATTGTAACCTCTGTCTGTACATTGATTTTTTTCTCGAAATTTCACGATACTTTTTCGTCATGTCATAGAAACGAAATCTGCAATTTTTTTCTTTCTTGTATGTTTGTTTATTTGTTTGTTTGTTTGTTTGTTACCCTTTCACGTATAAGCGGCTGAACCGAATTTTATGAAACTTGGTATGTATATTACCACTAACCCAACTTAGACATTAGGCTATATTAATTTTCTCTGAAACGAACAGGAGTGGGGGTTAATAACAAATCATTTTATTATTAACAAATCCACAGCAACGACGGGTATACATCGGGAAATGTTAAAATATTGTGGAAAGCAAAGGCTTGCCAAAAATAATTCCATCATCATTAAACCTCAAATGAATTCCCGAGCGAAGCCGGGTACCTTAGCTAGTATATGTATATATATATATATATATATATATATATATATATATACAGTTTTGAGTGGACCTCATTTTCGTCATCTCGTGGGTAGGAACTATGGACATTTGAAGAAAAATTTCGAAAATTGCGCCATGAGTACGACCTCATTAGCTGATTTCCTTCAAGGGAAACTTGCTAAAAGGCAAAACATAAGCAAGACCGAAAAACCCAGGTTCTAACATCTCTTAGGTTGCAATACCAACCACAAAATAATAGCATTTGTACAACATTCAAATCTGTGGGGCATTTACTGGCCCTCATTACTGGAAAATCTTCAAATACAAGTGGCAAGCACATTCAGTGCGATAGGAATAATCTCAAAGATAATTGTTCTACGTACTTTCTTGGATGTCCTGTATTTAAGTGGTCCCATGGCCCGCAAATTGGTTTCATTCAATCTAGGGAAGTTTATTAATCACGCGGTGTAGCTATTTACAGGAATACGAGTATATAGGTAAGCTGACCTTAGTGATGTTGTCTTTAGTCTACGCGAGTACTATGATCTTCACTTGAATGTTGTGTTGGAATTTCCAACTTAACTTTTTTGTAAGCAAGTATTGTTATTTTATTATCATTTAGCAAATATGTGATTATAATTCTCTCCTGTAATATAAATGTATTGGGCACTATTCTTTGACGTATCGTTTCCCCGTTATCGTATTACGACTGTCGACATGGTAGAGTCAGGAGTGGTTCTGTATTAATGTTTTCAGTGGCCAAAATATTGAGTCTGAACTGGTATAATTTTTTTTTTACAATGACAATATCCCAGTTAAATGTAAAACCCGCTTTGTAAATTTTTAGCGGATTTCCCTTAAGGGAAACCAGCTATTGAGGTGGTACTTATTACGCGATTTTCAAAAATTTTCTTCAAATGTCCATCGTTCCTACCTAGGAGATGACGAAAATGAGGTCCACTCAATACTGTATATATATATATATATATATATATATATATATACACATATACTAGCTAAGGTACCCGGCTCCGCTCGGGAATTAATTTGAGGTTTAATGATGATGGTATTATTTTTGGCAAGCCTTTGCTTTCCACAATATTTTAACATTTCCCGATGTATACCCGTCGTTGCTGTGGATTTTTTAATAATAAAATGATTTTTTATTAACCCCCACTCCTGTTCGTCTCAGAGAAAATGAATATAGCCTAATGTCTAAGTTGGGTTAGTGGTAATATACATACCAAGTTTCATAAAATTACCAAACTCGATATTTAAACGTTTTATGTAAAGATCAAGTTCGTTAATGGCTAAAATCGGACAAGTCCGCTCAGGAGAGGGGGGGGGGTTATAGGGTTGGATTTTCGTTAATTCGAAATATCACCGTTACTATACGTCGGCTGGAAATATTGTATAGAATCAATCTTATTGCAAATTAAATTTACTATAAATGTTGTTATATGCATTTAAACTCTTGAATATTAACTGAGATATTCGCATTTTTATTAAGTGTGTGCGGATAATGGACGAGATGAGATCGGCTAACTTCGGTTCTTGTCGTGGAGTTTCCGCAAATAGCCAGTTCGGGTCTCGTGAAATTTCTCTATTGTAAAACTTCACGTGGGAAATCCGCTTAGTTTGCGCAGCCCCTGCGTGACGGACTTTCATATTTTCTAATATGTCTAGCCTGCGTCCTTGTGTGTGTATAACAATTTTATAATCTGTTCTGTTATCATTTAAGTGGATTTAGAATCTCGTTTGTACACTCTGAATGCACGTATATTATATTTGTTTCATCATCACGGAGTTACAATTCGAGCTCATTTCGATGCCTTATTCGAAATATCCCTGATTAGAAAAGCTGGTTAGGTTATGAGAAAATAAGAAAACAAGCCGGAGAGAACAGAAGAGCAAAGTTTTTCCAATGTATATCATAAATATTCCGGTGTGTTAAGCAGAACATATATCAGAAAGAAGAGATACGAAGCTACATTGGGAATTGTTTTTTTTTTTTGTTTTTTTATTCTTCTCTTTTCCTCTCTTAGCTTATATTCTTCTCTCGTATATTTGTGGAGAGCGGGGGGGGGGGGGGAGGAGTGGAACCGCAATGATATCACACATTCTTATGAATATTTTAAGATTCAGCCTTATGTTCTTGGCGAAAAAACAATTTTCTTCTTTACTCGCAAAAGATTCCTTAAACATCTTATGAGTTAGAAGATAAGAGTAACGACGGTGTCTTTTATCTTAACAATTTTTGAAATAACTCAGTAAATTGTGGCCATTTTTCCTGTAATGGAAGAATTCCTCTTCCGAGGCACACTCAAGTGTTAGTAATATATAGTACAGGAGTGGCTTAAAATGATTAAGGTTCACGTTCATAAACACTTTCTGCTGCTATTATTTAGCTCTGGTAAATAAAGTTTATACAAAAACCATGTAATACTGTATATTCTCACAAAGTGAACATTAAAATATCAATATTCATATTGTTACATTTTTCAAAATCAGTAATAAACGTTGTTTATTAGAGTTCTTTTGGATTGCAAAATTCAACACCCACAATTTATTATCATTGCACAATTTATTTAACAATGCACTACACACTTGGTTAATTATTCTTAATTAATACTCACAGTATGCACTGATAGTGCCACTGTTCCTCAGATTACACAGTCCAATAATTCACTCACGATCACTGAAGTTCAAATTAACACGGCACTGGACTGTCCTTCACTTCACGAATTTAATGGCACTGTGCTGTCTTAAACACGGCACTATACTGTTACTTACAGAGTCACGGCACAACACAGTTCTTCACATAAAAACACCTTACCGCACTGCACCTAAGTCGCACTGTAGCACTGATGATCACTCGAAGACAACTGAGAATAAATTAAACTAACTAGGGTCGGCCAGGGCCTCTTATATAGATTGGCAGAAAAACATCTAAGGAGAAGGTCGAGACGTGTCCAGAAAGGTCGGGTCTTGCCGACATCTGTCGGCCCCTTTGATCTACTTCAGGCGCCAATAGTTCTTCGGTCGGTTCCTTTCATCTCCTTCGTACTTCCCAAATACGTGACTATCTCTGTTTAATTTTTCATGTATTTAACGCACGTTTTCGCAAGTTTATTTAAAAGCGTTAGTTAATTCATATATACATCAAAAAAATTTCCTTTAAGAAAGAGAAAATACAATCCACTTCCGTTCTAAATTTGCTTACATTCATTTTCTGTCAAAAAAACATGGAAAAAAAAATATTGTAAGAAAGAGAACAGCAGATTTTTAAAGAGTGCAGAGGGGTTGAAGGAAGTACCAGTATAATTTTTTCGCTACATTGATGGAAAGAACACGAAGTAACTCATTGAAACTGAGTATCAATTGATTACACCACTAGTTGCTTCCTTTGTCCTTCTTGGAAGGCCTCTCTGCATTCATCAAAATTAAACTCTATTTAAGCCTTGGTACAGCTCAACCTCCTAGGGTTCAAAGCAGTGTAATCTAAATTTGGCTATTTCCTGCTACTTATTTTTGGAAGGCACTAGGGAATTTATCTATGAAGGGCCTCGATTTCATTTTGATCATTTGTCTATTACAGCACAAACAGTGTAGTCCACGGCAGAATCTGAATCTATCCCAAACTTGATGCTCTTATAAGAGGATTTCCTTGGCTAGTGGACTTGTCAAGTTTGATATTTACCTACTCCTTTCCGCCAGTACCTCCGCTGTTATGGTTTCACATCATAGAGTGGACAGTGCAGTGCAGTGTGGTAAAGTCTTATATTAAGAAACTTTTTTTGACTGAAAAACAGTTTAGTGCCGTGTCTAAGATACTTGCAGTGCCCGAAGAGGGACAATTTGTGAAGTGCCGTCCGTGAGTGAATTATTGGCAACTGTGTAATTCTATTGGACTGTGTAAAATTCTGTGTAATTACACTATCAGTTAATACTAAACGCAATGAATAACCAGAGTATTTGCTGTGAAAAAAATGTGAAAAAAGAAAACATGTATGTTTAATTTTTCAATCCAAAAGAACTCTTATTATCAACGTTTATTACTGGTTTTGTAATAAAACCTAACAATATGATTGATCACAGGTTTGAGCTGTATTATTAATGTCCTTGGATCCTCCACAATAAGCCTTTCAAGCAGAATTAAGATGTAGACCAAATTAATCTTAAGAAGTAACTTTAATTGTAATCTATTATTTTTTTAAAATATGGTTAGGGTTCAACTTCTTTTCTCTTTTTAATATTCTTACATTATTGGAATCAAAACTATGATTACTATTAATAGTATAATCCTCAATAGAAGTGTTATTTTCCGTACTATCTGCATTTATAAATTCCAATATTTTTTTACTTTTTAAGTAATTAAGATGATTCCAATTTACCTTTTATTCCAGTTGATACAAAATTGCACAATTGATTTTAAGTACATCATATTTCATCAAGCTAGTAGAGGATGGTTGGGTGTCGGCTAATGAATAGTTCCTTAATTCTTCATATACAGAATTTTATCAAGAGTACCTACAGTTTCGGGCACCATTGATTCGCTTCTTCAGAGCTGAACAATGAACAAAAAACAAAAGGAGTAAACAAATTTGTGAACAATTGTGAGAAAAAGCATAATATTTTTTGTTATATGTACAGTGACCTTAAAAATACAAAAAAAATATTTTCTATAAAAATAAAGTAATGACAGGTTACTATGACTAAAAAAGGGGGAGGTGGATTTAAATACAGTATAAAAAAAAAAAATTGAAAAATTAGATATGGTACATACCAGTTTCATATAGAGGAGGAGCAGGAAGCACAAACTGTATTCGGTGGAGACTACATTATGAATGATCATAAGGCAGAGGCAGGTAGGGATGGGAAGTGGTTGAAGGAAAACAAGAAAGAAGAAAGGTAAATGAGCCTGAAGTGTTTTAAATATGTGTGCATACAAAGGAGACATTTTTTGTTTCTCTGTTTTGTAATTTATGCTATTTCGGGTCCATGTTAATATGAAAAGTTTCAGAAATGAGACGTTCATGGTGATTTTTTGTGTATCAAGTATGGAAGTGTTGTTAAAATCAAATGCGTGGTTGTTTGTGATGGCGTGTTCTGCGAGGGCGGAACTGACTATTTCTTCCTTTGTAATGATGTTTTTATGTTGTATAGTCTGTTTTTGAGGTGTTGTTTGAAAAACAGACTGTACCAACATAAACGCACATCAAAAAATATCGTGACAGAGTTAAGAACTGTTATATTTTCATCATATTTGGCCAATATTTTTACATACTGATGTGATTATACCAGATAATATGGGGTTATAACTAAGTTAATATTAAGATTTGGATTGAATACTGTTTTCATTTGAAGTAGCTTATGTGATCAGAATTATCTTTATTTAAATGTCATTTTCCAACAGTTTTTCCCCATAATCATTTTTAAAGAAATTAATTGTAGTTTCTATTATTTTGATTTTCTTGGAAAGAGTGTTATTGCAATCTTCATCAATTCGTCAAAGAGAAATTAAAGATTAAAGTCAGCATCATTTAACGAGAGCTTTTAATTTAGTTTAACATTGTTTTAAACTTGTTTCCCTAATGGAAAATTTCGTTGATTATATGTTTATTTCCAAAATAAGAACCTAATACTCTCATTAAGACAAAATTTGCATTGTAAATTAGTTCAGTAAGTTTAGGAGTAAATTTCGTATTATAGAAATCAGTGTCAATGAGGGCTGTGAGGCAGTGAAAAGTGACAGGCCCAGCTCAATTAAGCCCAAGCCACAGTTATCGGAAATTTTAGCTTTTACCCCACCCTTTACTTTTAACACCCTCCATATTCCTTCACACTCAACCATAAAAATCGATTCTTCAGCAACACCACTACATTTTTGCGTTAAAAAAGTCAATCGCAGGCCTTAATTAGCATATTTCCATGTAATAATTTGAAGACTTCACTGCCCTTATATTTTACCAGTAGTGCCAATTTATCGAAGCCAAATGAATGCTAAAAACAACCCTGACTGTAAAACATTGAAGATATATGTGGGTGTTTGGGTATTTATTAATTAAAAATAAAATATAACATTTTTTTATAAGTATTCTTTTTTTAAGGGAAATTAGCTATTGAGATCGTACTCATGATGCGATTTTCGAAATTATTCTTCAAATGTTCATCGATCCTATCCAGGAGATGACGAAAATGAGGTCCGTTCAAAACCTGTGCATGCATATATATATATATATATATATATATATATATATATTTGTCTGTTACCGCTCTAGCGGTCGCAATTTTTGTCTTATCGTTACCAAACTTGATATATAATCGTTTTATGTAAAAAGAAAGATCAAGTTCGTTAACGGCTAAAATCGGACCAGGGGGAGGGGGGTTTAGAGGGTGAGAATTTCTAAAATTCTTAATATCTCCGTTAATATGCGTTGGATCGTAAAATTGTATAGAACCAACCTTATTGTAAATGTAAGGTTCTATAAATGTTGTTATGTACATTTCTTCACTATCTTGATTATTAATTGAGATATTTGCATTTTTTTAGTTTTCGGTGTTCAGTAAACCCCCACTCCTACTCATCTCATATTAATAATATTCTACTATGTTATGAAGCACTTTATTTGAAGCTTAAATACCAGATATTGTTCTCATTGAACTTTTAAGTTTGGAAATAAATGCAAATGCGTGGCGCACGTGGGAAATCTGCTTAGTTAACGCAGACCATGCGTGACGGACTTTTTTATTATTCTCTTTCCTCTTGTAGTACGTTGGCTAAAACCTGAAATATTTATGGCTTTGGTTATTTGAATTATGAACGGATAAGCAAAGGCGGCATATGAAAACTGAAAAGGTTTTGTCAGCGAGTTACGCAGGCATTTTCATGTTTTTTAAAAGTAGGAAAAATGCTGAACATGAGGGATGTCTGCATTAGAGACTTCACTGATTCTGCTCTGTGAGTCTACTTTATTTGAAATCTATCTTTTTCTTAAACATTTATATGGCTTTTGTGTGTATTTTGAATAAGAGTAAAACATATAGAATACTGACGAGATTGCACATTTACCATTGATGTTTGGATTAATTACACTGATACAAAGACGAAAAGAATTTTCCAAATTATCGTGTCAGCCTTGTACGATGTTTTGATTTATTAACTTTCATCAATGAAAAGAACTGTTCGCATTTATAAGTACTGCTAAACACACACATCTCTCCTCATCTTCCTCATTTGGAGTAAGTAGTGTAATATTTTTGTTTAATTGGGTTTTTCTAAATGTCTCGCGGGCCGGATCAAACTTTACTGCTGCCCGTTGGTTGCCCACATATGAGCTAATCTCACCATCTATTTTCTATTTATCCACGAGTAAGAAGCTTCTGTTAAAAGAAATTTAGTTGTTAGTTGGAGTTGAAATATTTTTTAGTGACTGCGGTTCTTCGGACGAGTAGAAGTGGTGGTTTACAAAAAGCCAAAACCCAAAACATGATACAGCAGCTTATTTTTTAATATGACACGAGGGGGTTTTCAGAAGGCCGAAAACTAAAGAGTTCAAATGTCACGGTTATTATTCAGAATTGAGAAAAATGGAAATAACAACATTTGGGTATTTTTTTACATTAGCCCCGCATTTCAAATTAGGTTATAATCACATGATTTTAGAAATACCAGTGATAAAACTCTTACTAATAAACTATTATAAACATTGATAAAAGAAAGTTTTAATAGAAACTGAACCGCATTTATTACAAGTATAAAATTAATAAAAATAACATTATTTTGGTGGCCAATAAACTCTCATACTTGATAATATTGCATTAAATAAGTCATCGTTTTGATGCCTTCCACGCCAGACCAACTCACATATATAGGAGTCTACCATTGTTCTCCTTGTTCCACATTCACGTTTATTTCTACGTTTTAGTGAGGACCACAATGATTCCACACGTTGTGTATGTGCCCCAGTTTTCATATCAATGAAATTTTTAGAGTGGTTAACAGTTAAATGTTTATATTTCATTCCTGGTACTTTTTTTAGGCGGCGATATGACCTTCAGCAGAGTGTATTGCTGTTCCAGGCCTAATAGAATGGATGATGCACTCTGTCTATGTTTCCTTGCTTCTGTTAGAGACTGCATATAGAAAGCACTCTTTGGTTTCTCGCTAATAAATTGTAACAGTTATTAAACTAATATCTCAGAAGTATTTCTAAAATCATGCGATTATAACCTAATTTGAAATGCGGGGCTAATGTAAAAAAGACCTCAACATTTCCGTCGTGGGAATTCTACTAATGTTGATTAATGTGAAACAAAAGTTGGATAAATGTTATCATTAAGATGATTTAACCCTCCGTCGGGCGCAGCTGGCCTGAGAGGCCAGGAAAACATATTTTTTGATGCCCCGGCTCATTCTGTTTCCCCTGTGAGGCACCATTCCTAGTAGTTTCCTGATTCGTGTTCATGCTTAGAATCCCCAACTATAGTCTATTGCCATCCTTCATCCAGCCCGTCTGGTCCCTAGGTGGCTTGGGAGGCCGACTGCGCCCCATTGCTCCTTAATTCCGAAGATGAATTTTTTCTAGATATATCTATTGCAATCGTGCCTTTTACTAATATTAATACTGTTCTGTACAGACGTTCGTCGATATCTTGAGAAATAAGTGCTAATCTAATCCTGGCCTCTCAGGACGAATGCCCCTAATCAATTTTACTTGTTTTTGTTTAAACTTCATTCTAAATAGTATATGTGTTTCCCTTAGATCATAGCGAAGTCTGTCCTACCAGAGTTTTAAATTAAAATTAATTAGGGGGGGAGTGGGGGGTTAAAATATGTGGGTGGCCTCTCAGGCCTGGTGTGCCCGATTTTGTTTCGACTAGAGGTACGCCCCATGGAGGGTTAATACGCGTCGCCCAGATCAAAGAA
This sequence comes from Riptortus pedestris, assembly GCA_019009955.1. Classification (NCBI taxonomy): domain Eukaryota; kingdom Metazoa; phylum Arthropoda; class Insecta; order Hemiptera; family Alydidae; genus Riptortus; species Riptortus pedestris. The sequence continues at coordinate 24,207,331 of CM032233.1, forward strand.
TGTTATGTAAACAAAAATTACTAAAGAAAGATTACTCGACTGCTGTGTACCAATCGAGTCAAACAATCTCTTGCAAAGAACGGAGACCAAAGGAGCTTCGAATCATAATCTTAGGCGAAACACTGGGCAATATTTAAGGTTATTATTAAGTTGACTGTAGTCGTGGAGCTCGATAAACGCTTTCTCTCAATTAGCAGCGGGTAGAAAACAATACGCCTAGCTAATATTTACCGAGCTGGTATCGCTATTGTTTATTCTAGGAGAGTTATTGACCTTCGCTCTCGCCGCTTCCCCGCCGTTTCTTCACAAACCATTATAATGGCCTCCCTCCATATTTGCCAAACGACATTGAGTAATGCCCGTTTCGGAGAGAATTTATTTTTCGGACAGTCAGTCTGTCGGCACTTTGCTATCAATTTAAAATCTAGTTGGTGATTCATTAGATTTGGTTGGCTAATTTAATCTACATAAATAACATTCATTGGTTTATCTGTTTTTTTTTTAATTTAAATTCATCTGGGAAAATTGTATTCTTACACTTCAGACCATTCTAAGCCACAAAATTCAAAATCTTGTCTGTCTGTCCTCCAATCACTTTAACTGTTACACTGTTACTCATTCACTTGTAAAACGGCTGATAAGATATCTGTTGGCTTCTTTATTTGTGAGTCAATTATTCCAAGGTACAACACAGGCTTTATGAGAATTCGTAATTTTAAACTAGCAGAAGGAGGAGGAGGGGGTAACTTTGACATGAAACCCATTATTTGTCAATGTCTTTGTTAATATTGGTTTTATCCAGAAAACAAAATGATAGAATGAATTGTGTTTAAAATACATTTTATGGTTCTAAAACGTAGATTTATGAATTTTGAACGTTTTACCTTTAACTTCTACGTAGAATTTATTACTTTTCCACATTTATTACATATCCAGGATATAAATACTGTCAATGTGGCCATTTTTATACTATTCTACTACCAACAAGAGTGGGGGTTTACTTCACCGCTATCTTCTATTATTTTGATTTTAACGGTAAATTTCAAAGAACATAATCTGTTTAAAACGTATTTTCAATCATAATATGCTTTTTAAATTTATGAATTTCGAAATTCTTACATCAGACTTCTGGACTCCAAATATAATTTATTTTGTTTCCATTAGGATGCCTGCCCCAAGTTAATCGTGAAATTTATTCGCATCAAACAATCATCAATGGAATTACAGTCAAGTACCTGAACGGAATTTTACCACATTTTTCTGCGAATGGTAAGAATATTCGCCTGTTATATTTTGAATCGAAACTACATTTGAACTATTAAACCGCCTCAGATCTATATGGAATTACAGCAGAATTTCATCATATTTTTTCTACGAATGCTACAATGATGTAATCGTTACATTTAGAAGTAGGAAATATATTTTGATAATAAATTCGTTAATATTTGTTAAAAGTCAACTCGTGCTTAACGTTCAAAACAATAATATGCCCGTTAAAAGATAAGTGATTACTTAATTCTTACATTAATCAAAACTTTATATTTCTACGGAAATCCACTATTATCTCAATTCATTTACGAATCACAGCTATTATAAACATAAATCTTCTTATTCTGGACCCAATTTTTTTATATGTTCTTCAAAGTTTAATGGCAAGGGACACGAACAATTTTTTTTTTGGGGAGGGGGAATTTTTTTCACGCAAAATTTATTCTTATTGCCCTACATGTTTCGCGGCTTAAATACTACTTTTTCAGGGGTCCATCGACCCAGCCCCAAAGATGTCGAAAATTAGGTCCGTTCAAAACAATAAAATATATATATATATATATATATATATATATATATATATATATATATATATATAATTTGTGTATAACCGCTCTGGTGGTCGCATATTTTTATTGATCATTGCTAAACTCGATATTTAAACGTTTTACATAAAACTAAAGCTCCAGTAATAATAAATAATAATAAATGATTGATCAAAACATGTTATAGATCCAATCTTGTTGCAAACTTAATTTTCTATACATGTTGTTCTATAATTGTTTTATGTCATATATACAAGTTATGTGCACTTTTAACAATCAGTAACCCCCCCCCCATTCTATTCATCTCACGTCAACTACAAGCTAACATCATGAAACTTCTTGTTAAAAGCTGAAATACCGAACATTGTTTTGATACCATTATTTGTTGAGTTGAATAGAAATATGTTATGAGTGACGTCATCAATTAAGTTTTGATTTCTTATATTGTAAACTGTTAATTTGATAAATTTCCAACTCCATATTTAGCCGACTCACAAAACTCTGAAGGTTATTCTCATTAATGGCTAATATTGGACAAGGGAGTGGGGGGATTTCGAAACTCAAAGTATCTCAGTTATTGAATGTATTAAAAAAGTACATCACGCAGGGGCTGCGTAAACTATGCAGATTTCCCCCGTGAAGATTTACAATAGAGAAATATGCATACTTGTACTCAACACCAGCGTGAGTAAATACAACAGTAATGAGAAATCTTTCAGTTAATTTTAATAAGCTCCCAACGGAAACGGCTTCTGAATTGTAAAGAAATAGGTCTGCCAACCACTCAGCAGCTGAGCAGATAGATAGACATATTCTTCACTGGAAAGAAAAACGAGTACTGATTAATTTTGAATATAACATATTATTCTTAATTCAAACTATTTACTATATCTAGAACTGCAATTTATAATGAATCAGAATAACTTATACTTTAATAACTCAAGTTTTAGTAGTTCAAAAACAAAAGAAGGGGAACAGAACTTATTTTCATATATCTCACAAAGTAAAAGCTTACACGAGTCTAAACCAATTTCACGAGAGCCGAACTAGTTTTTGGCTGTTTCCGTGGAAGATCACCGACAATAGCCGATCTCATCTCGTCCGTTACCCCACACACTTAATAAAAATGTAAATATCTCGGTTCATATTCAAGATAGAGAATAAATGTATATAACAATATCTATAGTAAATTTAATTTGTATTAAGATTGGTTCTTTACAAGTTTTCGATCCGACGTGTAGTAACGGAGATATTTCAAATCTTCGAAAATCTTCAGCTCTAAACCCCTCCTCCCCACTGGTCCAATTTCAGCCATTAACGAACTTGATCTTTATTTTTACATAAAACGATTAAATATCGAGTTTGGTAACGATCAAACAAAATTTGCGACCGCTAGAGCGTTATTAGACACACACACACACACACATATATATATATATATATATATATATATATATATATATATATATATATACATATATAAAATTGTAACCTCTGTCTGTACAAATAAAATTTCAAGATACATATTCGTTTAACATGTCATAGACACCATAACTGCATTTTGTTTCTTAGGTGGCTGTTTGTTTGTTTGTTACCTTTCCATGCATAAACGGCTTAACCGAATTATATGAAACTTGGTATGTATATTACTACTAACCCAACTTAGACTTTAGGCTATATTAATATTCTCTGAGACGAACAGGAGTGGGGGTTATAAGGAAGGCCTGAAATTAAAAATAGCGATATTTCGTTTCCTATTGGTTTTTCTTCAAATAACAAAAGTTGTTTATTTTGTTATTTCGAGTAACTTTTGTTATATACACTTTTGCCGTATACGGAAGTATAAATGACTTATACTCTAAAAACTATAACGGGAGTCAACAATTTTATTTGGCACAAATACTCAACCCAACTAAATATAACTCACTATGTGTATTAGCACTAACGTCTCCATTATAATAAGCCATACTAATATTTCTAGGGACGGGCAGGAGTGGGGGTTGTAAGGGAGACCTGAAATTAAAAATAGAAGTATTTCGTTTTCTATTGGTTTTTCGTCAAATATGAACATAACAAAAGTTGTTTATTTTGTGATTTAGAGTAACTTTTCTATATACACTTTCGTCGTATATCGAAGAATAATTGGGTTATACGCTAAAAATTATAGCGGCAATCAACAATTTGATTTGGCACAAAAGACTCAACCGAACTAAATAAAACTCGGAATGTGAATTACCATTAATTCTTCCATGATTATAAGCTATATTCGCTTTATTAGGTTCCAACGGGAGTGGGGGTATAAGAAAGGCCAGAAATAAAAATTCGCGTTTTTTTCATTTTCTATTTGTTTTTCGGCAAACGTGCACATAATAAAAGTTGTTTACTTTGTTATTTAGAGTGACAGGAAACGGGTAATATAAAAATATTGTCTTTAGTGTAGAATAACTTACTTTTATTATTAACATCTCTCCAGCACGCCGGGTACTCGGTTGTCAATCTTATGCGTTGTGACGGGAAAATGTAAAAATATTGTACAACGTAAAGCCTTGCCAAAGAAATACCAAAATCATTCATCCTCAAATGAATTCCCGGGCGAAGCCGGGTATCTTAGCTAGTATATATATATATATATATATATAAATATATATATATTATGTATAATTTTGAACGGACCTCATTTTCGTCATCTCCTAGTTTGGATCGATGGGAATTTGAAGAAAGTTTTCGAAAATCGCGTCATGAGTATGACCTCCTTAAGGGAAATCTGCTAAAAATGTATTAGAACCAAACATATTAAAAGTTTTATGCTCTGCAATTTTTGTTCTACAAACTGTTCCATAACTCGAATATTGAGTAAGTTATTTTTACGTTATTCTAATTCTTACTTCAAATTACTGAGTTTCTACAAGACTCAATTCCAGAGTAAATTACAAATATCTATTTGCATAGGGGGTTCTTAGTACGGCAGAAATGCAGTATGGATTATGAGATGAGTTGCCGAGGATGTCATTCTAGCCAGCAGGAAATCTGCTAAGCTTGCGAAGCCCTTTGCGTGACGAACTTGAATATTCTCTTTTTGCTAAATTTTCAATTTTTGTAATATATTACCATATAACTCGCCAGACCTTGAAAAAATATTTATGAATATTTTTTTCCTCGACTTTAATGGCCCCCGTCATAAGTATCTAATGAATTTCAGTTAAGGTTCATAAATGTTTTCTCCCTTAAATTGAAAAACAAAAGAGTGCCATGAATAAGTAAGTTCATTGACTTTTCTTTACAATGCGATAAGAGAAACGTTTATTATTCATTTTTGAAAGAGGTAATAATGAATATGATGGAACGATACCAGCGTGATAAAAGAATAAAGCCTGCGAAATCAATACTTTACTTTACTTTAGTGACAGGGCCTTCATCTTGGCAAGTAAAGGGTTTTAGGAGGAAACTGTAAAAAATTTTCTTTATAAACTAAATTATTATGCTTAAATACATTATCGGATATATATTTGTTTGAGATATATTTCAAAATTAATATTATAAAACTCCTTCTAGCAGGGACTGCGTCAACTATGAAGATTTCCCACGTTTAAACATGAAACACTCCTGATCTCATCTCACTATTAATTCCCCAGTTTACCCGTAATAATAAAGCTACGTAAACACAAGCAATAAATAATAATAGACACATTATTCCTAACCAATTCCCATCTGGATATTAAATGTGACTGCTAATAGAATAATTGCATAAATGTTTAATTTTTAAAAATTTACACTTTTAGCAATATCCATCGCCTACAGAAGAAAACGCGAGGAAAACGTTGTTTTATCCAATAGAATAACCTATTCTCTTGTAATTTGAGTATAACTATCAATCAGGACATAGAATTCTATGCAAATACGTACAACTATCGCTAGAATATCCCAAAGTTATTTCTTTTTATACCACTCTCATCCAATATAAATAAATAATGTATATTAAGAGATATTTTTTTAGTAGAAAACTAGAGATGGTCGGTGTATTATTTTTGTTTTCCTCTTTTTTTTTCCTTCATTTTAGCAGGGGAATCAGCTATTGAGGTCGTACACATGACGCGATATTCGAAATTTTTCTTCAAATGTCCATCGCTCCTACCTAGTAGATGACGAAATGAAGTCCGCTCAAAATTATATACATATATATATATCAGATAAAGGGTTAGAACCGCCATTATAAATGATACTATTGTCATACCTCTCGGTGGAGACCGTCGTCATTGGCTGATGGTTGAGTACCGCTGGCAAGCGCTTTCGATGCGATGGCATCATCTTCAAGCCTGTTAATAGTTGTACTGAGTTGGTTGTCCGTCAGTCAGTGGGTTTTATGCTCTGTTCACCGTATTAGTTGTTTATGTTTAGTCCAGATCTGTTTACTTACCACTAAGATCTGGACTGTACGTAAACAACTAATACGGTGAACAGAGCATAAAACCCACTGACTGACGGACAACCAACTCAGTACAACTATTAACAGGCTTGAAGATGATGCCATCGCATCGAAAGCGCTTGCCAGCGGTACTCAACCATCAGCCAGTGACGACGGTCTACACCGAAAGGTATGACAATATATATATATATATATATATATATATATATATATATATATATATATATATATACATATATATATATATATATATATATATATATATATATATACATATATATATATATATATATATACATATATATATATATTTGTCAGTTACCGCTCGACCGGTCGCAATTTTTGTCTTATCGTTACCAAATTATAGATTGTTGATCTATAATCGTTTTATATAAAAAGAAAGATCATGTTCATTAACGGCTGAAATCGAACCAAGGAGAGGGGGGGGTTTAGAGGAGGGAATTTCAAAAATTCTTAATATCTCCGTTATTATGCGTTGGTTCGAAAAATTGTATAAAACCAATCTTATTGTAAATGCAATTTTCTATAAATGTTGTTAGGTGCACTTTTTCACTATCTTGGTTATTAACCAAGATATTTTTATTTTGTAGTTTTTGGTCTTACTCACTTCATATTAACAATATGCTATTATTTTATTAATCATTTTATTTGAAGCCTAAATCCCAAATATAGTTCTCATTGGACTTTTACGTTTTGAGACAAATGAAATTAGGTAAAGCACGTGGGAAATCTGCTTAGTTAAACCAGCCCTTGCGTGACGGACTTTTTGCATTTGTTTTTTTTTTTTTCTAATTTTCATTTTTTTTTTTTTTTTGCGACTTTACTATCTTTGGTGTCTTTTTAAAAGGTCTTTTCGTTGTGCCTTTTGGTATCAATAATACAGGTGGTGCGTGGAGCCGGGTCTAATAGTTCATAACCTTGGAGCATTGCGGGTTAGGTATCCATCCACCCCGTTTTCTTATATTTCTAGGTTTGAATTGATTGGCAATGCACTAGTCAACCATTCTTAAATATTGGCCTGTTGTAATACAACAAATTTAGAAATAGTTTTAAAACAAATAAAATCAAATTTCTCCTTATACTGTGCCCTATGTTCTCACATATTCCTCATAGTTTAGTGTCAAGGATCACCAATAAAACTCCTTTTTTTTCCCCGCTGACTTTATTCAAAATTACACGACATGTTTCGTGGTCAACATCCTACCTCGTCAGTGGCCATTCCTTTTCAAGATATATTAATACTAATTTATAAAATCTCAAAGATAATTCCATAATAGGTACATTAACGTATTAGTGTTAACTAAAATAATAAATTTATTAAATTAAATGACATATTGTTTACTTACAGTTATGAAGTGCTTGTTACCTCTTACATTCCTTGAAACGACCATCACAAATGGGAAGTTCATTTAAACTGAGATTCCCGAACCAGGTTGTTTCAGCGGAATTTAAATCGATTTATTTTTTTAAAGTAAAATTTTGAAACGATTATTTCCCGTCATACTTTACATCGATTATTTAGTTTTAATATAAAAAGTTTTATATGATTGAGGTATTTCATTTTTTTTTATGGTATGAATATTCTATTTAATTTTTCCTTTAATACTATTCCATTCTTCATGGATTATTTGAACGTTTTGAAAATTGAAAGTGTGTTTTAGGAAATGGAATGATCCGTCAAGGCAGTTTTATTATCGCTATTGTAAATACTTTTTACATGTCGCTTTAACCTTTTACTTAGCAGTTTTGAGGATTCACCGATATACGTTCCATTACAGATGTGACATCGAATTTCATATACATTAAATTTAGGTCTTGATTCGATTATGTCACCGTTCATTCTACTAAAATTACTTTAAATTTTATTATTAAGTTTCCAAGCTATACTACATTACAAATCATTTTCAGTTTTCTAGATATTTCTTGGTTAATAATTAACTGAATGGTTGTAAATTTATTTTATCAATGTTTGTTTTTACTATTTTGCAATAAAATGTGATCATTAAATTTATTACTTTCTCCAGTCTGCTTGTCATTTATTGAAGATAGTAAATCTGTAATTGAGGATTGTTGAAAATTTCCAATTTATCATCTGGTTGTCTTTATCATCTCTCTTTCTCTTGTTATTTTCATTTTTTTAATTCCCTACGTGTTAACTTTTGTTTCTTAATTAGCCTTTATTCCTCCGCATTTTCAAATGAAATTCGATTTTCAATTCAATGAAAAAAATACGAATTCAAGCCTTCCGTAAACCCCCTTTTCTACTTCTTCAGTTTTAGCAGAGTTTCCTTAAGGTCGTACTCATGACGCGATTTTCAAAAATTTTCTTCAAATGTATATCGATCCTACCCAGGAGATGACGAAAATGAGGTCCGTTCAAAACTATCTGTATATATATATATATATATATATATATATATATATATATATGTTAACACTCTAGCGATCGCAATTTTTGTTTAATCGCCACCAAACTCGGTATTTAATCGTTTTATGTAAAAAGAAAGATCAACTTCGTTAACGGCTAATATTAGACCAGTGGGAGGGGGGGGGGTTAGAGGGGAATTTCGAAAATTCGAAATTCCTCCGTTACTATATGTCGGATCGAAAAATTATATAGAACCAATCTTATTGAAAATTAAATTTACTATTAATATTGCTATATACGTTTATGCTCTATCTTGAATATTAACCAAGATATTTGCATTTATATTGTGAGTGCACGTAACGGACGGAGATGAGATCGGCTAACTTCGGTCCTAGTCGTGGGTTTCCGGCAAAAGCTAGTTCGGCCGTAACTGTTTGGCTACATTATAAAACATCACTTGAGAAATCTACTTAGTTTATGCAGCCCTTGCGTTTTTTTCACTTTGAGTACCTGACTTACTAAAAATCTCACTAGTAGATTACAGTTCCCGTTTACATAGGCATCTTTCTATGAGAAAAATAGACAATATATTGTGAGATGTGACCACCAGCAAGTCATTCTAGCTCTTGGAAAATATGCTTCGTTTACGCATTCCCTGCGGTCTTTCTTGTACCCAAATCCACAAAATCGGAATTTATTTTATTGTCGTTCAGAGATAACGACTTGCTGTTTGATCGTTATATACAGCACCAAACTAGCTTTCTAAATATTCTCAATATATTTGTGACTACGTTATTTTGAATAGTTTCCAATGGTGGATATTTACTATAAATTTTTAATGTGTAGAAGAACGATTTTAGTGTATAATGTAGAGTGATAAAATGTTATGAATGTTTATTTGAAGTATCCTAGATCATTGAAAGTATTGGTTGCTGAAATCTATAATTGTTTTTAGCAGATTTCCCTTCAGGGAAATCAACTATTGAGGTTGTACTCATGACGGAATTTTCGAAATTATTCTTCAAATGTCCATCGATCTTACCTAGTAGATGACGAAAATGAGGTCCGTTCAAAACTGTATATATATATGTCTGTTACCGCTCTAGCTCTAATTTCTGTTTGGTCGTTACCAAACTCGATATTTAGTCGTTTTATGTAAAAAGAAAGATCAAGTTTGTTAATGGCTGAAATCGGATCAGTGGGAGGGGGAGTTTAGAGGGGAGGATTTTCTAAAATTCGAAATATTTCCGTTACTATACGTCGGAATATTAACCGAGATATTTGCATTTTTATGAAATCGGGGTGGATAACGGATGAGAGTAAAACTTCACGTGGGAAATCTGCTTAGCTTACGCAGCCCCTGCGTGACGGACTTTTTAGCAGATTCTCTTTAAGGAAAATCAGCTATTGAGGTCGTACTCATGACACGATTTTATAAATTTTTCTTCAAATGTCCATCGATCCTAGGAGATGACGAAAATGAGGTCCGTTCAAAACTATATATATATATATATATATATATATATAAATATATATACACACACACACATATATGTGTCTGTTAACGCTCTAGTGGCCACAATTATTGTTTAATCGTTACTAAACTCGACATTTAGTCCTTATATGCAAAAAGAAAGATCAAGTTCGCTGACGGCTGCAATCATACCAGGGGGAGGGGGGGGGGGGTTAGAGAGGAACAAGTTTGAAAGTTCGAAATATCTCCGTTTACCGAGATATTTGTATTTTCAGTTTTTAGCCTTCAGCAAACGCCCACTTCTACTCATGCTACATAAACATTATTCGGTTGTTTAATAAACTTCATCATTCGAAGCTTAAATACCAAATATTGTTTTCAAGAGACATTTATGATACCAGATACAAACAAATATGTTCTGGTGACCCCCCCCCTTCTTATGTTTTTGGACTACTTAAATTTGATTGATTGAGATAAAAATCATTCTGATACATTAAAAATTACAGTACTAGATATAGTAAATAGTTTTCAATCAAATTAATACGTTATATTTAGATATATTACAGTAATTGTTTTTCTTTTCCGTAAGAAGTTGGCAGAACTGTTTGTTTACATTTCAGATGCTTTCTGGGGGGAGGTTTCTTATTAAAGTTTGTATTTATTTACATAATATTCACGGAATTCACGGAATGTAGATTGTTATTGTTAAACTCCACGCGGGAAATCTGCTAAGTTTACGCAGCCCCCGTGTGACGGACTTTTTTTAGAACGTTTAGAGTTCCTTATTTATTTGTCATCGATTATCTTCGAATCACATTGGTGACAAAATGTTTAATTTTTGCAGGCCTTTCATAATTAAACTGGCGTCAACAGTTTAAAGATAATATTTTGTAGGCGTAATGTTATATTTGAATAATGTATTAACACTTGAGTAAGTGAAAACGATAGATGACCACATGTTCTCCCGCCGAATGCAATGGTCACGGACTTCGTTTTGCTTTTGTACGAAAGCATTATTTATTTAATATAGAATCGAATTAGAACTATACTTGAGGATATTTAGGCTATGGAAGAAGAAATAAAATACCAAAAATAGAAAATGCAATTAAAATGTTTAGAATGGATGTTCAGATATTGTTACATCATTGTTTTGAAGCAAGCCGTAATTACTTCGTAATGAAACATGCCATGTTCCCGTAGTTACAACGAAATGGTTTTATTTTTAATAGCCACCGATTGTGCAAAGCTTTTGTTATCAAAAGTTCTAAAGTTTATCCCCGAAATTAGCAATTATTTAGTTCAGGGGTTAGGGGAAATTTCCTCAGCTTCCCATTTTGGCTGGCTTTTTCCGCTCTTGCTTGGGACTAATTGCTTGGAGCCAAAAGGATTGACGATAATTACAGTGGAATATAAATGGATCTTTTTTACCCCGTTCACCTGTTAGTTGAATGGACCTACCGTAAACACTCCTCCCTAAACTAAATAACTCCAATCTAACACAGAAATGTTCGTAAAGTATTGTATTTATCCGATTGATATCAGATAGTAACAACTATAAACGTTGTCTAGTTTGATTCCTTGAACATCTTTTTGTTTCCCTAACACGTTTCGAGGCATCGTTTTAAACTTTTAATGGTTACGTCTAAACAAATATATTATTACAAATTACCACTTAAATAGTTTAAAATAAAAAAAAAATGCCCTGCGTGACGGTCTTTTATTATATATACTTCATCTGCTTTATATTTGCATTTTTCAGTTTTCAGCCTTCAGCAAACCCCCACTTCTACTCATGTTACATAAACCATACTCTGTTATGTAACAAACTACATTATTCGAAGCTTAAATACCATATATAGTTTTCAAGATACCTTTATTATACGAGATAAATGCAAATATGTTATCGTGACCCCCCCCCCTTCTTAAGTTCTTGGACTACTAAAATTTGATTGATTGAAATAAAAAATATTCTGATCAATTATAAATTAAAGTACTAGATATAGTAAATAGTTTTCAATAAAATTGATATGTTATATTCTGATATATTTCAGTAATTGTTTTTCTTTCCGGTTATGTTATTGTGTTACGAGTATGTAGATTTATCTAGTGTTAAACTTCACGAGGAAAATCTGCTTAGTTTACGCAGCACCTGCGTGACGGACGTTTGTTTTAAATTTCTTCCTGGCCGCTTTCTTTACGAAGCTCTTGAGAAATGATGAAAGATACTTTGACAAGGAATTGGGCTTTTATTTTCACTTTTTTTAACTTAGAGAATTTACATGTTTACATAATATCTTAACTTAATATGATAATCAGATGAGTGGTGTTGGGATAATTTTAATTCCGAAATATAAACAACAACTGGAGGAAACAAGCCTGACAGCGTTTTACTGCTTGTTTAGTCTCAGCTGTGTTTTTAAACATCAGAATAAATTGGATGCTAAAGGAGCAATAAGGGGCTGCAAAAACAATCTCTCCATCGGATGAAAATAAAACGAGCTTATACTTGTTTGTCTGTTTGAATGAGGGGGATCTGTGTTAGGTGGGCGATTATAGTCCTTGCCTAGAGAGCAATATTCGTTCCCTATAGAGATATACAACACTGTCTCCCGACTCCCACAGCCCCAACCAATAAAGTTATATAAAGAGGATCTCTGACTCACCTCCTTCACTTCTCCGAGAGATTTATATAAACGATGCCTCTCAGGCCCCGGATTTCCTTTCCTATTAAAAGCTATGTATATGCTGGCTCAGATGTATATCCTTCCTCCTTAGGCTCCAACATACGAGTATACATCTCCCTTTCCATTATAATTTCCCTCCCGAAATGTCAGTCATGTAATGAAAAGGCGGACTACAATAAGGTTCTTAAAGCTTTTCCTTATATGAAAATGTCCGTCACCCAAGGGCTTCGGAAACTAAGGGAATTACTCACGTGCCGGTATGGCACACTACTCATCTCATTTTACCACTACTTCTAAGTAAAAAGTAAAATAAAAACACCACCGTGAATATTAAGTGAATAAATACAAACGGTAATAAGAAATCTTTCCCCTGCCGGCGGAAAGCATCTCATATATAAACAAATAGGTTTGCCAACGGCTGACCGGAAAGAGAAACAATAACTGAAACATCAGAATATAACATATTGATTTTATTGAAAACTATGTGCTATATCTAGTATTGTAATTTATAATGAAACAGAATAATTTTTATTTAAATAAATCAAATCTTGGTAGTCCAAGAATTTAAGACCACCAGACTTTAAGGGGGGCACCAGAATATATTTGCTTCTATCTCGTATAATAAAGGTCTGGGAAACAATAGTTGGTATTTAAGCTTCGAATATTGTGGTTTATTATATAACAGAGTATTGTTAACGTAACACGTGTGGAAGTGGTGGTTTACTTAAGACTGCAAGGAAAATGCAAATATCTCGGTTGATATTCAAGATAGGGAATATATGTATATCACAATATTTATAGTACATTTAATTTGCAATAAGATTCATTTTATACACTTTTTCGATCTGACTTATAGTAATGGAGAAATGTCGAATTTCTTTCTACATAAAACGATTAAACGCCGAGTTTGGTAACGTTTAAACAAAAATTGTGGCCCCTAAAGCGATAACAGATATATATATATATATATATATATATATATATATATATATATATATATATATAGAGAGAGAGAGAGAGAGAGAGAGAGAGAGAGAGAGAGAGAGAGTTGAACGGACCTCATTTTCGTCATCTCCTGGGTAGGATCGATGGGCATTTGAAGAAAGGTTTTGAAAAACGCGTCATGGCTACAACCTCAATAGCTGATTTCCCTTCAGGGAAATCTGCTAAAAAGCAATTGTCTCGGTTCTTACTCAACATAGAGGATAGAACGTGAATGGACTAACATTTGTATAAATTAACTTTGCTACAAGGTTTGTTTGACCTACAAGATTAGGTTGCCGGATTTTTCAATCCGACTCGTAGTAACAGAGGTATTTGGAATTTTCGTTTTTCCCCCTCCTCCCCCCCTCTTCATTCACTTGTAAGTTATACAGGATACCTCCATTTCTTGACGTAGGATAAGTGAAGTGCCATATAAAATAGTATATCGTTTTTTTTATCATAAACGAAAATGGTATATCTAATAAAAGGTCCCACCTGTGTATGTAATGATACTGTTGACAAATAACTGACGGTGGAGTCCATCATTCAACTACAGCTATGACAAAAGTATAATCAAAAATGTTTCATACAAAGTGTTTGATGTCTAATAGGTACGAAAAAATTGCATTTTTTGTTTTATTTCCGCGTCCCTCTAATCCCCCCCTCGTTGGTCTTAAATATGATGAACAACATTCTACCGTTTATGAGGTATGCGAGATACGTTTATAAATTCAGACTTCCCGCCAAAACTAGTCAAAATTGGATTAAGGGAGGGTAAAAACGGATAATTCCGTTAAAATCTGAAGGAAGTAAAAATAAAAGGGAAAATATTTTATCCAATGCTTTAAAACTGAAATATCACTTTCAACTGCAAGAAAACGTTTTGTATATTTCATTTAATAGTAACTGAAGCAAGTCATCTGGTGACGGATTCGGGTTTTAGCTAATATTTGGGATAATTGTTACGTCGAGTTTTGCGCCGCCTCTTTTGAATAAAATGAACTACGGAGAGGGGGGGGGTGAGAGGGAATTTATCTTTATAAAAATATTAGTCAGTAGCAATCAATAATCGTTTTAATTTAGTAAATAGTTATCTGCAGATCCATGATTTGTGCCTGTTTTAGACATCTAATTAATTAATACTAATGTGAATCTATATTGTTAGTTGTTACTTCTAATTTTCGTAGCCAAATTGTAAAGTTAATACATATAGCTATTATATTACAACTAGTATATTTATTAAACATACTAAGTTCAAATAATCATTTGATTAGTATATATTATGGGGAAAGTAAATCCTATATTCATTGGATAACATTAGGGTTACCGTAATTTAAAAAAAATCTCTTGTAGAAACCAAAAGTCTTCTTAAATTCCATTTAAATTAAATAAACTTAGAATGTTGATTTTTCATATTCAGAATTGTTGAGCCATGAAGCTGTGCGCCAAACTTTGTTGATGAAAATTGAGTAAGAAGAAGGTGGACATAAAAAATTGCTAGTTACCAGTTAGAAATAGAAATATTTGTATAGAACCATTTTAGCAGATTTCCCTCAAGAAAAATCTGCTATTGAGGTCGTACTCATGACGCGAAATTCGAAAATTTCTTCAAATGTCCATCGATCCTACCCAGGAGATGACGAAAATGAGGTCCGTTCAAAAATATAAATATATATATATTTGTCTGTTAACACTCCAGCGGTCACAATTTTTTTTTAATCGTCACCAATCTCGGCATTTAATCATTTTATGTAAAAAGAAAAATCTACTTCGTTAACGGCTGAAATCGGACCAGTGGTAGGGGGGGGGGTTTAGACGGGGAATTTCAAAAATTCGAAATATCTCCGTTGCTATACGCCGGATCGAAAAATTGTAGAACAATTGTTTTATAAATTAAATTTACTATAAATATTGTTATATACATTTATTCTCTAGCTTGAATATTAACCGAGATATGTGAATTTTTATTAAGTATGTGCCGGTAACGGAGGAGATTGGCAAAGGTCGGTTCTATTCGTTTTCCCTAAAAGCTAGTTCCGTAACTGTTCTGCTCTCGTTTGGAGATTTCTCTGTTGTATAACTTCACGTGGGAAATCGGCTTAGGTTACGCAGCCCCTGCGTGATGGACGTTTTTTTTTATTATAAAAAGGTCTATAAATTAGGTCCTATGAGAATTTTTGACCCAATGTGTGGAAACTGAGATCGAGTACATAACTTAGTTAAATGAATTACATCAAAATATTTTGTATATTTAATTCAATAGGAGCACAAGGATTGTTTGTGTGTGTATGGGTGTGCGTGATTCTCTTCTTCTTTCAAAGAAGAACATTTTCAGTTATTCAATTACGGGCTGTTTCCATTTATTTACATCCATTCCTATAAATATACAGTCCACTCATTCAATTATATAAATTTAAATAAATTAGAGATACATTTGGCCTATAAATCACCAAGAACAATACCTGCGCTACTACTAATCAGGAGGAACATTGATCCTGTAATCAGTGTAAAATTTAGCCAAGAGAGAAAAGGCATCATTTTACATTAGTTATCTTGTTAAATGGTAGCCAAAAGCTGAGAGGCAAACAGGGATTAGAACAAAAGGCAAGGAATCCCCAGCTCTAAGTGGGCCCATTTTTCATGAGAAGAGGGAATGGTGAGGCCTTACTAATGAAACCCCCTTCAGGTTTTTCTCATATCCTGGAGCTGTCTTATATCACGTATCCACTGAATAGGAAATATGAGGCATCTCATGATTCCTCCCAAATGCCTCTCCTCTCATCTCTCACCCCTCAAAATAAACCTCCAGGGGCTTTTCAAAACGAAAACACTTTAACTAGGCCAAAAGTCACATATAAAAACACTTCCACCTTCTAAATCATTTATCGCAGTCAAACCTTACAAGAACCATACAAATATCCACCATACACGGGCTCCGTAAACTAAGGAAATTTCCTACCCATTGGAATCAGGTCAGATGAAGTGATGTTTTATATCGAATTTTTCCCTCAGTAAAGTCCTATCAATTTAAACTGAAAATGGGATGATAACGTACGTCACTGTGGCTGCATAAACTTAGCGGATTTCCCACGTGAAGTTTTACTGTAGAGAAATCTACATACTAGTAACAGTAGTAGTGACGAGTCTCTAAACCGATTTCACGAGAGCCGAAAAAGTTACGGAAACGTCTGAACTAGCTTTCGGCGGAAACTCAGTAAAAGAACTGGCATCAGCCGATCTCATCTCGTCCGTTATCGGCAGACACCTAATAAAAATGCCAATATCTTGGGTAATATTCAAGATAGAGAATTAATGAAAATAGCAATATTTATAGTGCATTTAATTTTCAATAAGATTGGTTCTATACAAGTTTTCGATTCAACGTATAGTAACGAAGATATTTCGAATTTTCAAAAATCTCCCCCCTCTTACTGGTCCGATTTCACCCATTAATGAACTTGATCTTTTCTTTGCATAAATAAACGATAAAACGAGTAAATATCGAGTTTTGTAACGATCAAACAAAAATTGCGACACCTAGAGCGTTAACAGACCAATATATATATATATATCCTGGGTAGGATTGATGGACATTTGAAGACATTTTTCGAAAATCGCGTCATGAGTATGACCTCAATAGCTGATTTTCCTTAAGGGAAATCTGCTAACAGGTCGTAAAAAAACCTAAATAAAAAGTCCGTCATGGGGACTAGAGAAGTGGGGGTTTACAAAAGGCTGAAACTAAAACAGCTAACATCCTTGTTTTCTCTATATGATTTTAAGTTTTGAAATATATATTAAAAAAATGTAATCAATATTAAATCTTTGTCACAAATTTTGAATGTATTATGTAAACCATAATGCTGATATTTTAAAAAAAACACTGAAAGTAATATTTGATTACTACATCATCAAATGAAGAATATTGCCTTCGCGACGCCGTATTTCCAAATAGGTAATAAACCGAGCCAATACTGTCGGCTCATGAAAACGTTGTATGGCCATAAACTCGAATTGCTTGAGATTATTTGGCTTTATTGCAGGAATATCATATAATTTCCAGGCCGAGTTTATTACTGAAACCTACTCCCATCAAAATCTGCAGTAAACAAAGGTGGCCTATAAACTGCCACTCCCAGATTTAGCCCCTAACCCGATCCACTCCTCCCTTCTGCACTAATTCAATGGAAGTCCCACTTGGCTCAATCGCTCGTTAATTTAATGGCCCAGGAGTAGTCTGAGGGCGAATTGCACAATAAAATTGAGACTGTTAAAAGTGATGAACGACAATAAAGTTGAGCAAAGGACCGCAATCATTTGAAAAATTCAGCGCTAATGGCATAATTACTGTGGAAACTCTATTATCCCAGTTAATTGGCATCCAGTTAGTCTGCATGAAAACGGATTAACCCTAGTATTACCGACCTCTCCCAGGTCGCATGGATTACCAAGGGGGGGGCTCCTCGAGCCCACAACCTTAAAAACCTTTTATTTTGGTTCTATAATTTTTTTAAAAATTTTATTTCTATTGGATTATGTTTAATGAACGTTTCTTATGACACCTGTGAAAAAAAAAATTTAAAAAAAAAATTAAATACAAAAATAAAAATAAATTAAAAAAAAAAGTTCGGATGGGGAAAAAAGGATGACTTTAAATTAAATGTAATTTTATTCTACTGGAGGAACACATCTAAACCTTGTTAAAATAAAAAGTTATTTATATCTAAGTTATTATAACATTATAATAGAATAATAATTTAAGAAAATATAATTATCAGATTCGTAATGCAATTATCGGTGCTTTTGCACAATAATTTTTTTTCCGAGTGTTTATCCAGGATGCAGTATGGACTAACTGTTCCCCTAGTTGGGAACAACCTAGAAAATCTTCTCTTTTCTAAAAAAGTACCTATCAGGAGCAATAATTATAACCATCTCAGTAATATATTTTTATATGAAAAAAAATTATTTGGGGAGAATATATATATTTCTTTTTGAGAAAAAAAAAACTTGAGAAGGTTTGTGTATGTTAAAATTACATCAAAGTAATTATTATTTGCGCAATATAATTAATAACACTTGAATTACTTGTTAAAAGTAGTATTAAATATCAGTGGGCTCGAGGAGCCCCCCCTTGGTACTTAAGTGTATAACTACCCCTTGCATTGCCAAGGGGGGGGCTCCTCGAGCCCACACGTCAAAAAAAATTTTTTTTCTCAACATAGAAATTTTTTTATTTAATTTTATTGTTATGCCCTCACTCTAGGATGTTTTTCTGAGGAATACATAAAATATCAAAAATATCCCATTAAAATTGGGTGGTAGGGAACAAAAAAAAAAAGTTGTGGGCTCGAGGAGCCCCCCCCTTGGTAGTTCTAGGGTTAATATGGATATGAACAGCATCACATTTTAATTATTACACAAATATTTTCAAATAACATAAATCCATATATTTTTATAAGGTTTTTTGTCAACAATCATATTTTTGTGTTGGTATGCTGGCAGGTGGAAGTGACTTCTAATGTACGTAGGATGAAAAAATTGTTGGCTACGCTTCCACTATAATAATTTATTGAAACGGCAAAGCGCTTTCGATGCTGTGCATCATCGTCAGTGCCCTGTTGACACACAAAATAATAGTTACAATTTCTATTAAAATATGTTCGATACCATATAACAAAAAAACTTATCTTTCTTAGAAATAAATAACATATGAAACATAACGTAGAGCTAAATAACATATAAAAAATTTCATATATCAACCATTATTTTTTATTAAATTAAGTGGGTACAGGTAGGAAATTAAAGCTAACTGGCCGTTTCAATAAATTATTATAGTGGAAGCGTAGCCAACAATTTTCATCCTACATACATTAAATCATATTTTTGGTTCCTGTAATGTAATGTGAAACAAAATTATAATTTAATAGATAAGATATGCTTTATTGGCTTATACATACAGTGTAGGTGTTGCATCTGGCCTAATTTGTGTTAGTAGGAATTACCATAATACTAAAAGCCGCTTACATGATTTTACGAATAATCCAAAAATGTTCAAATATAAATATGGACTACATCTCCTTAAACACTGACTAAACTTTATTAAAGTATTTTACTTGTTTCTGTTTATACATAAATATTCGATTCGCTATGTAGCTTAATGTAAAAATAATAATAAATTTAACAACTCTTCTTGTAGTACTTATAACTAATAAACCCCTTTTAAGGAATATTTTGCTGATAATACATTATAAATCTATACTTTTGTATAAATCGTTTAGTCAATTACACGCATAAGAAAATAAAATATATTGTCGAACTGGCCAAGGCTTTTAACAAGCAACATAATCTCAATGATAAATCTTCCCTTCATTGTCAATATATATATATATATATATATATATATATATATATTAAACCGTCTCCAGAAAACAAAGAAAGCACTCGGACTAATCCAAAACCTCTACAATAAAAACTGCTTGTCAAGACAAACCAAAATTCGACACAACACTGTCATCAGACTGGCAACCCTCTACGCTAGCGAAACACTCACACTCAACCATAAATACGAACTAAAAGAAATCAAGAAAGAAGAAAGACAAATTATTGGGAAAATACTCGGCTCAAGACTCACTCCTGATGACTGCAGACTACATGAATCGAGACAACTGAAAATACTCAAACATCGAAGTCGAGATTAGAAAAAAATCGAATGAAATTCTTCGGACACATAGATAGACTGCCAGACACCCGACTAACCAAAAGGATACTAAACTACATATAATCGTTCAAAGCCACAACACCATGGTTAAAAGAAGTACAAAAAGACATGCGAAATGCCAACATAACCGACGTACTACACTGAAACTCCTTCCGCAACAAAGTGAACAAATGGGAAGTCAAACCAGAGCAAGCAAGACCAAACCCTACAGACCTAAATTGTCTGATGAACGAAAATTGGCATTCTCCAACAAAATGAAAAAATACTGACGAAATAAGAAAAGTCCGTCTCGCAGGGGCTGCGTAAACTAAGCAGATTTCCCGCGTGAAGTTTAATAACAACAGATAAATCTACATGCCGGTAACACAACACCACCGTGATTATTAAGTGAATAAATACAAACGATAATAAGAAACCTTCTGACGGGAAGCGTCTGAAATGTAAACAAACAGCTGTGCCAACTTCCTACCGGCAAGAAAAACAATTACTGTAATATATCTGAATATAACGTATTAATTTGATTGAAAACTATTTACTATATCTAGTACTGTAATTTATAATGAATCAGAATAATTTTTATCTCAGTCAATCAAATTTAAGTAGTCCAAAAACTTAAGAAGGGGGGGTCACCAGAACATATTTGCATGTATCTCGTATAATAAATGTCTCTTGTACACAATAATTGGTATTTAAGCTTCGGATGATGCGGTTTATTACATAACCGAGTACTGTTTATGTAACATGAGTAGGAGTGAGGGTTTGCTGGAAGTTGAAAACTGAAAAATGCATATTACTCGGTTAATATTCAAGATAGAGAATAAATTGTATATAACAATATTTATAGTACTTTAAATTTGCTATAAGATTAATTGATTACAATTTTTCGATTCGACGAATAGTAACGGAGATATTTTTTTGTCCGTTCAAAACTATATATATATATATATATATATATATATATATATATATATATATATATACTGCTCAAAAATGAATAGGGATATTGGCTATTTTTTCTTATCCTATTAATTTTAATTAAATCGATCTTAATTAAATTTCTTTTTTTTGGAGGGAAAAAAGATAATAATTTCTAATAAATATTAATGATATTTATAATAAAAAAAAAAAAAAAATATGCTAGGCCCATACATATTTTTCAGCAGTATATATATATATATATATATATATATATATAAATATATCGATATATATTATATATATGTGTGTGTGTGTGTGTGTGTATACATACATACATATACGAAGACATTTCTTCCTATTTGCACGGTTTTACGGAGGCATCACTTGAGAATCTCAATTGACTAAGATTCTTAAATTTTTCATGGGTGCAATAAATTTGAAATACTTTTCTGAGCCAAGCGAAGAATAGCCAGAGATTCTTCTAGAGAGAGTGTTGTAATTATAATTTAATAATGCAGAATAATAATAGTATACTAAATACTTCAATAAAAGGCTACAAAAATAAGGCCCGTAATATTTCATGATAAAATGTTATTTGAATTTTGGTGCACTTACTCGATACTAAACTACAATTATATAATTGACTTCAATGTCGACTCTTTCCACAAAATACAGGCACACATAAAACATAACTTTGGTCTGTAATAAAATACACTTAGATTAATGTCCGTTTTTAACAATGTAGTAGATAAATTTCTTTTTACAAGATAAGGACATTTATAAACACTTGTATCTCATTAAATTTCATCTCATATAAAATCTGATAATGCCAATTAAAATAATGAGAAATTCCCTATAAATCTTGACTATCTTTGTTATAAATCGGATCCTATTTAACCCTAGAATACTAACCTTAATTCGTAGTTGTGTATTACTAACTATGAGTAAATTTTACTCCTAGGCGGAATAGACTGGAAATAGATCGCTAGACATGTTTTTATAACCTCAGTTTATTTAATTGTTAACATATTTACAAATATAGGTGCAAATAAATTGAAAAATTAAATAATACAATATAAAAATAATGAGTAACATTTTTTTTTTTTTTAAAACGATCCACATTCCGAACAGAATTTTACTTGTTGCTCACTACATATGGATTTAAAACATTTTACGCAATATGTAGTTCTATACCTCCTCTTCTTGTATGAAAAAATGAACAATATTTCTTTGGACCTTTGGTATATTGTAATTGGCCTTCATTTTGTGAGTGCGTAGGTGCTTCCCCACTTTCTCATTATGTTATTATATTTTTTACAGGTATTTTAGAAATTCTTCTTGGCTTAGTTGTTTGCCAGGTAAAACCATTCCTACCTTGCACCTCCTCTCCTGGTAATGAGATAATCGGGGTTTGTGAGTAATCTGGAGGAATGCTTTGAATTTTCCTTTGTGGAAGGTCTTTTTCCCCCTTTTTGGTTGAGGAGTAGAAATTGTTTCTTCATTCTCAAAATCTATTATAGAATGTACTACCTGCTCTTCAATATCCTTCTCCTGACATGTATCCTCATCTCCAGGAATATAATCAGGGTCTGCGTCACTGTCATCTGAATTAATCTCCAGTATATCTTCCTCTTCTTCATCAATGGCATCTTCATTAAAAACTCTCCAGAATTCTTCAATACTGGTAATTCTATGCTCCTCCATTCTCAGAATAATGGTCGGTTTGCAAAAACAGAATTATAATAAAAAATACCGAATTATTTCACAACTATTACTGTACCCATTCTAAAAAATCACTAATGTTTATTGATAACTATGAGTAAATATTACTTACATAATATTCTCTTATTAATAACTATGAGTAAAAAATACTCCAGTAATATTAATACTCTATTGCTAACTGGGAGTAAATATTACTTACATAATATTCTCTTATTAATAACTATGAGTAAAAAATACTCCAGTAATATTAATACTCTATTGCTAACTGGGAGTAAATATTACTTACATAATATTCTCTTATTAATAACTACGAGTAAAAAATACTCCAGTAATATTAATACTCTATTGCTAACTGGGAGTAAATATTACTTACATAATATTCTCTTATTAATAACTACGAGTAAAAAATACTCCAGTAATATTAATACTCTATTGCTAACTGGGAGTAAATATTACTTACATAATATTCTCTTATTAATAACTACGAGTAAAAAATACTCCAGTAATATTAATACTCTATTGCTAACTGGGAGTAAATATTACTTACATAATATTCTCTTATTAATAACTACGAGTAAAAAATACTCCAGTAATATTAATACTCTATTGCTAACTGGGAGTAAATATTACGCACATAATATTCTCTTATTAATAACTATGCGTAAATTTTACTCACCGTCTTTACTTTGATGATGTACCGCTCCGAACTGGGCTGATAAACAAATATGACCTTCACCGCCTCAATATCTGATTTCCCTCAAGGGAAATCTACTATAACTGAAGAAGTATAAATGGCTTTAGCGGAAGGCTTGGATTCGTATATTTTCATTGAATTGAAAGGCGAATTTCATTTGACAATGCGGAGGAAAATAGGCTAATGAAGAAACAAAGCACAAGGCCTTTTTAGCAAATTTCCCTTAAGGGAAATCAGCTATTGAGATCGTACTCATGACGCGAGTTTTGAAAAATTTCCTCAAATGTCCATCGATCCTACCTACCCAGGAGATGACGAAAATGAGGTCCGTTCAAAATTATATATATATTATTGATCCTGATCAATTGGTTCCTCTACCATCCAGCATATTCCAAATATATCTAAAATAATAATGACGGATATTGCAGTACGAAGACTTCATATCCTTCCATTGTTGTTTCTCGTATTGTGGCCAATACGTATGAATTACTTTCTATTAGCAGATCTATTTCGTTTAAGTCTTTAAGTGAACCCCTGTTTTTGCTTTTAAAGGCTCAAGGTTGTATGTAAGTTTTCCTTAACTCGAATAATAAACAAGTTATTTGCATTAATTTTGTTACTTAGCACCTGTGCGGCGAACGTTTCTTTTACTACGTTGTGGTAGTTACATTAAAAATACTTATGTACTGAGGTAATTGCCGCATCGTAGTAATTAACCATTAATAGCGTAAACAAAGAAATTTAATTAGAGCCTAACAATGAAGTTTTCTCAGTGTTTCTTGTCATAATCGTTGTTTCTTTCCAAGGGGAGAACATTTCTTCTTTTTTTTTTCGCAGCCCTTAATAAATATAAAAACACCTTAACAATGGTGTATACTCAAATTAACGAAGTAGTTAAAACGATGAAAAGACCCCTTCTCGTTTGTCAGTTCTCACGTTTTCTAATACTAAATTACTAAGACCCCATTTTAAGAATGTAAAATGTCATTTTAGAACAGGTCTTACTTCCTTGCTGTACACTTTAAAAGTCCGTTGAGCAAGGTAACGTCAATTTCGCCTGTTTCGCTTTACATTTTCACCTCGGGATTTACATTTCTAAATTAAAAGCCACGAGAATGAGAGTGAACGTAATCTTTTTTGGGTCATTTTAGAACTTTCTTGCGTGTATCTGTCTGTCTATCTACTGCGAAATATTCTTTTATTTTCATGCTCACCTACAGAATATATTGTTATGTTGCTATATGTTAAAAGAATATGTTAATATCCTACATCACCAAGTTAAATGTAATTCATTTACTGGAGGGTTATGCAAATGCTTGTTTTATGAGGGTGGACTGTATAAATGTGGGCAAATATGATAAGATAAATAAGTCTATTGAAAATGATACTCAATGATATACAATATACAATGAACATATTAATTAAAATTACAATATTGAATGCTGCTTGCTGATGTTGAAAATATGCTAGGTTATTGTGCCTGGGTCATATGCTTTCTGCTGGTTATTCTTTCCCTTTTCTCCTTATTTCTTCCATCTAGGATCTCTACTCTACCACCTGCCTTGGCTTGAATACTAGTTAATTAGCCAAGTTGGTGGACCGTGTTAACAACAAAAAAATGCTTCTTTTATCAATAAAGTGTGTGCTCTATGAGAAATTTAGCCTGACTCCTGGTCTCTTTTTTTTTTTATTCTAGCAGCTTTTGATCTTTGCTGCCAGCTGGGTGCTTTGCTGCTGGTTCCCAGGACTGGCACAGAGATGGCAGCACCATCCGGGGGCCTATAGCCAGGCAGAGAATTGTAGTCAGAAACGGGGTTTCTTTTCTGGCTTTCATTGAAGATGGAACAGGTACAATTACAAATTCAACAGAAAACATTTGTCTATATTTAGGAAGAAAATAAGTAAGAGGAAAAAGAATAATTATAGTGCAATATGAATATAATAACGAGAATCCTAATGTTAAATATAAATTAAATAAATAAAGAGAAGAAACAGTATATATATATATATATATATATATCGGTGTGCGTTTGTGTGTATATAATAAATGTGTTTAAGTATATAAATATATAATCAAAAATGTTCTTAAAAACTTCCAGATATAATTATAAAATTATAATTACATTATTATTATTATTATTTATTAACGTCCACGTTTTGCAACTTTGGCTATTCGGGACGGGTTATCTACAGGTTACCACCCCTTTCTAGCCAGGGTGGGATTTTAGGACGTTATTTAGTGAATTTTGTCACTAAATAATTCCCTTTGCCCAGGCAAGAATCGAACTTGCCACTCTAGGTTTACCATGTGAGATAAAGGTCAACGCTTTAACTCACATGGCTAACCTGAGCCCCATAATTACATTATCTTAATATATAAAAAACAAAAAGAAATGAATAACCTTTTTTGGGGTACCTACCAAGGACAGCCTCCTTATCTGCCTTATTTAAGATAATTATTTCCATTTTAATTAATATTATATAAATATCCTTTCTGTTGGGGGTGCTGCTAAGGGAGCAGCTTTTGCTAAACTTAAATATAGTAGAAATGGACACAATTCTGATGGACGCTTTTAGAATATTGGTTGACATTTTTCTTATTTCTTCAGTCTTTTTGTGAAGGTCTTGAAGATATTGTTCAGTCGACTTGGGTATAACTCTTCTCGATCCAAGCAGTAGCCCTTAATCCCCAGTAGCTGTCAAATTTTCTACATTGTGAATCAAGAAGGCCCTGGAATGAGTTTTTCCCAGTAGAGTAACGGTGCTCATTGTATCTAGAGTAATCAGTGGTCAGTTCACCCTCCCAGCATGCCTGTTGGCTGGACCTGAGAGCCATAATGGTTAGTCGTCCCTTGGGGCTGTAAGACGTGCACGCTAGTTATACCCTTCTGATCCACAAGCACTGCGAAACTGACGCGCACGTATATCTATCTATCTATGTCTCTCTCTCTCTCTCTCTCTCTATATATATATATATATATATATATATATATATATATATATATATATAGTCTATACCACAAGTGAACAAATACACTCAACCTCAAAAAAAACCGGACACTTCATTTTTGTCGTATTAAAAGCTAATTTTCAGCAATTTTCTTTATGTGGGTATTCTAGTTATTACAGAGAATTTAGAGTCTAAGTCCATTGAACTAATCCCTTCAGGATTAGTAAAGAATTAGATAAAACTCAGATTAGATTTATTTGTCGTGAAGTTGATCTATTCTAAACTGTAAGTAGTTTTTCGCACATTTAAACATCATTAATTATTAACCTAGCATTTTCTTTAATTAATGTTTTATTTTTATTTCGGTCCAGAATAATGGGTCTTTCAAACTTAGATGGAAGGCTGGAGCTTACGTTACATTGTCGAAACGCTTGGGGTAGCGAAATCTACCATTCACTGTAATAAAAATTAAGAATAATTTTTTTTTTTTTAAATGTGTTAATTTATCTTTTTCTTTTTTTTTATTTTGTAAATAATCAATAAAAAGTATTCACTTTTGCCAGATTTTGTTTAAATAACCTATAGATTAACCAATTATTTTAATTAAAAAGATTAATATACATATACATAAAGTATTTAACAAAATTATAAGACTAAATCTAAGTGTCCGGTTTTTTTGGCGGTTGAGTGTATTAACGGATCTCATGATCGTCATTTAAAAAAGTATTGTTTTGAAAAATCAGAGTATTCGTAGAACACTTATGAGTTCCATTTTTGAGGTGCTGGATGGTGAAGGAATTAGTATCTCAGGTAAGAAAAGAAAGGTCTCGTTCCTTCACAGTAGTTTAATTTATGCAACTGAGCGCTCAGTGTCCTCTTCACAGAGATGATACCGGAACCAAGGATTCCCTGTGACTCTTATGAGTTGGTTACTTTTATAAGTGTTGAGGACCAAACGGCTAGTCTACAATATAACAAGAATATTAGTTGTACATGTGGTTGAGTTATCGTATATATGTGTGCGCGTACGTGCAAGAGAGGGAGAGAGAGAGAGAGGAGAGAGAGAGAGAGAGAGAGAGAGAGAGGGGGTGAGAGAGAGAGGGGGTGAGAGATAGAGGGGGTGAGAGAGAGAGAGGGGAGAGAGAGAGAGAGTGAGAGAGAGGGGGTGAGAGAGAGAGAAAGGGGGGGAGAGAGAGGGGGTGAGAGAGAGAGAGAGGTAGAGAGAAACCTGAAGGAACTTTGCCTAATCATGCGAGCCTAATGTTCCCCTAAGTTAATCAATTCGATAAGGCCTGAGAACCGACTTGCATCAGCCATTGACTCCGGATCAAGTCCCACAATCTTCTCTCACCTATTTACTGATCCCTGCTCCACCTCTCATCAGCTACCCTCAATCTCCGCCGAGTAATTAGCTCCAGTCCTAATCTCATTTCATCTGGAAGATAATAGGTAGGGATTTCAACCTTTGGGAAAGGTTGCCCCCTCTCAGTGACCCCATTTCCTCGCATTAGCTCCCATAAATATGGGAACAGTGAGTGACCATTAACCCGAAATTATGGTTGAGTATTTCTTGAGGGAGGGGAGGCCAAGCAATGTCTCAAATATTGCAATGCCGTGATACAATTTTCTTTCTAATTCTCCCATAATGAGAACCCTATATAACCTGGATTTGAAATTTAATTTCAACCAGCGGTATGTACTGATACATTTGCATTAACTGAAGATTCTATCAGTAGTAAGGCTGAAAACTAAAGTCAGTAGGTCATATGAATGCTGAAAATTAAAGCTTAGAAATATTTCGGTACTCAAGTACCGAGGAAAAACTCAAGTTAGAAAAAAATGCATAAAACTTCAGTTTCAGCAGATTATGTTTCCAGCAAGTTCGGTTAAATAACATATTCCGATCGTGGCATTATTTTGAAGTTTTTATTTTGGTCATATACTCCAGTCGTACTTGTCTCTTTAAAAACAATACTTTCTTTTGAAATAGAAAGCCAATGTAATAAGGATTTGAAATTTACTCTAAATATGAAACTTTTATTGATTAAGTGGCTTTAAGTGAAAATCAGAAGAGCAGAAAGGAAGGAAAAATAAAAATCATATGTGAACCCCATCTGACTTCCATGTGCTAATATTTATTGTAATTAAATAAACAAAT
This sequence comes from Riptortus pedestris, assembly GCA_019009955.1. Lineage (NCBI taxonomy): Eukaryota > Metazoa > Arthropoda > Insecta > Hemiptera > Alydidae > Riptortus > Riptortus pedestris. The sequence goes on from CM032233.1 coordinate 24,236,262, forward strand.
TGTTTGGTTCTACTTCAAAGGATATTCAATACCTCCGGTTCAACGCATCTAATCAAAAAATATAATCAATAGAAATTTTCATTATTAACTAAAATAATTCTATGTACATTTTATGCATATCTCTTTAATACTTACGGAAAAATTTGCAATTTTAACAGATTTCCCTTAAGGGAAATCAGCTATTGAAGTCGTACTCATGACGTGATTTTCGAAAAATTTCTTCAAATGTCCATCGATCCTACCCAGGAAATGACAAAAATGAGGTCTGTTCAAAACTATATATAGACACATATACATTTGCCAGTTAACGCTCTAACGGTCGCAATTTTTGTTTAATCGTTACCGAACTCGGTATTTAATCATTTTATGTAAAAAGAAAGATCAAATTCGTTAATGATTGAAATGAAAGTGGTGAGGGGTTCAGAGGGATGAATTTAGAAAATTCGAAATATCTTCGTTACTGTAAGTCGGATCGAAACATTGTAAAGAATGGGAAATCTTCTTAGTTTACACAGCGCCTGCGTGACAGACTTTTTTATTTCCGTCCCCCTGAAACTCTACTCTGTTATGGTGTAACGGTTTTGAATATGAAACTTGAACATTCTAAGGCCAGTTGTTTTTTAGTTATTCGTACGTACATACTGACGTCACGCAGAAACCAATTAAAATGTTACAAGGCAGGTCAAAACGGATAATTCCGATTAAATCTAAAAACCTCTAAAGAAGTAAATTCTAGTAACGAAGTAAATATCCAAATCTGAAATAACAAAAGATTTAATAAACTAGTATCAGAAAGTCTCCCAAATTCTTGGTATTATTCTTTTCTTTATTCGTAGTTTATAAGCTAATTCGGTTTTGTTACGATCTTTGATTTTCCATTATGTCCCTCTTAATTGTTTAAACAAATCGTTATAACAAAATATTTAAAATATATATTGTGTATCAAACATTACTTTAATTCAATGGGTCCTATTTGAAAATACTATCGAAAATATATAATCCCGTTAACCCTCCCAATACCACGGGTCCGGGCAATCACAGACTACCAAGGGGGGCCATGATAAGAAGGCGTGCAAACGACCCATCGATACAAAAAACTCAATCAACAGCCAGTTTGAATATGATGTCCAAGAGTTTACAATCACTAACACCATCGTCGTCAGATACAACAGCGGATGCGATGACGGCCCCAACGACTTCTGCAAGTAAGCGTGGACGATGCCCCATGTGCCCGAGAAGTAAGGACGCCAAAGTGAATATAAAGTGTCATTTTTGCAATAATTTTGTATGTAAAACTCATCGTAAAGAGCAAATAGTAATTAAATGTAAAAATTGTGAATAGATTGATTTTATTTTGTACTTTTAATTTCTTTTAATCAATAAATTCTTTTAATAAATAAATTTCATACAATCAATAAAATTGTAATAGGTATGTATTAAAAAAGTTATACGTGTAGTACCATGGGGTCTCGCAAGGACCCCAAACCAAGTTTTTTTAGAAATAAATAAATTATTAATGGTTTATCTAGTAGAATCTATAAAAACTGTTAATACAATCTGATACAAAACCGTTTCAAAGGAAAAGTCACAAAGTAGCAATTCGATTGGTCAAGTTTTTCATAAAGTTTTCGTGAAAATTCCGAGAGCTGGGGTCCCCGGAGGACCCCATGGTACTGGGAGGGTTAAGGGAGGAATCCGGCATACTAGACATTTATAAGATGAAATAAATAAAATACCTGAACCAGATTTAGGACACAACCAGTATTTATTTAAAGTAAATATGCAGGGAGAAAACTAACTTATAATTATGAACTTGTTTGAATGAGTATTAATAAAGAGTAAGGTAACATCATTAATTAGTCGGAAACTCAAGATAAGAGATTTGAAAGGAGAGGGTTCCTAATTAGTGACAGTAAATATCCCGTTTCGGATAATCCCCAAGACATTCGCTCGTGTGAATATGAAATGGTGTCGTGTTCTGAGGCTTCTATAGCAGGCCACGTTGTTGATAAATCAGCGAATATGGTTTTAAATCTGGTAATATTAGCTTACATTTATGACGTAAGAATAAAAAAAGGATTATTGATTTTTACAGGGAAGTTTATTTTTAGATTAGACATTTATTAGAGAGAAATCTTTATTTGCCATGTGTTTATAGAAATTTATAATGAAGAAAAGTTAAATGAAATTCATTTATTTGTTTATTATCCCTTGAAAAGGGCGAGAGAACCCCAAGACGCAAGGGGGAATATTGGTACACATACGAAATAAATAACGCATTAGATTTGAAATTGAGACTTATTCTTTATCACCTAGCAGAGTGTTTTTCTGAAAAAATAACACACGCGGCGCACACACACACACACACACACACACACACACACACACACACGCTTTTATTTTTAAATGGTTCGGAGTACAGATTGCCATCCAGGATTAGGAATTGATGTTTTGAAAAAGTATACGTACATAGGAGATGGGAAACATGAAAAATAATGTCCGTCACGCTGGGGCTGCATAACGGAACAGATTTTCCATGGTATAACTCACTTGTGATGTCACCTGACCACATGTTTTCTATTTGTATGGGGGAAAAATCCCCGAGGAGGAGAAATGGACGGGATCCGAATGCTGTAAACAAGAAAGTTAAAATAACTCGCTCAATACTTGAGCAATCGAAAGAAATGCACTGAAAAACAACTGTTGAGCATGAATAGTTTAACAAGTTGGTTCTATAAAGTTTTACTATCCAACTCATTATAACCCAGATATTTTGAATTTGTCGACCCCCCCCCACTGTTCCCCCAATATTCCAGGTCCAATTTCAGACAAAAATAAATATGATCTTTAGTGTAGGCTGAAACTTTTATGTATCGAGTACGGTATAGATAGTATAGAAATAAACATTTTCGAGACAAGTTAGTACAGTCTTAATTAATGAATTCATCACACAACGAATTTCTATATATCTCGGGAAATAAAGGTCTATTGAAAACAATATTTGGTATTCAAGTTTAGACTAAAATGGTTGATGATATAGCTGCTTACTCGTAATATGATCTGAGTAGGAGTGGGGGTTTACTGAATGCTGAAGACTGAAAAAAGAAGATATTCTGAATTTTCAAAATTACCCCTTCTGAACCCCCCACTCTCAGGTCCGATTTTAGCCCTGAACGAACTTGAATTTCAGTTTCCCATAAGACGCTTATACCAAATATAACTCACAACAACTACAACACGATTAAGAGTCACCATCACAAATGCAAAAAATTTCTAATGGAACATTGACAGACAGGACATTATTTAACAAGATTTAAAATTCAAGACAATGACAAATGTACTTGCGACTTACAGACAACACAAACGTTTTTACATATACTATGTCTGTTCAACATTTAATCAAAATAGATCAAATTAAAAAATGAACATAATTTTAAAAAGGTGGTAATTGGCCAGAACTAGCTCATATTATATTTAATAAATATAATAAAGTTTATCAAAAGTATAGATATGGATGAAGCAAAAATACATTAGGATGTAAAGTTGATTGTGAGGAATGAGATTTATAATTCAATATATTTACCTTACATAGACTCGCAAATTAAATTTCGGTTGAGTTTAACTTCAATTGATATATTTTCTTTTTGTTCTTGTTTTATTTATTTTTTCATTTCATTTATTTATTTGTAATTATCTTAGTTATTTTAACATCTTATTGTATTATTATTTTTTTTACATTATATTTGAGAAGGTAGTTGATTAACGTGTGTATATTGCAAAATAAAAATGTATTTAAACATAATCATACATGTAATATGCCATGTGGCAATGGAACATGTATTCAAAAAAATAACTCCTCATAGGGTTACTAGCAGGAGAAAAAAAAAGACGCTTATATATCGATTTTGGAAATGATAAGACGAACATTTCTACAGCACTAACTGATACAGTAACAGAGAAATATATATATATATATAAATAATTTTGAACGGACCTCCTTTTCGTAGGATCGGTGGGCAATTGAAGACATTTTCGTTATGAGTACAACCTGAATAGCTGATTTAGCTCAAGGAGCTAATACTGTGGAAGTGAAGGCTTATATCAAATACTTTTATCAATAACACACACACGTATATGTATAAATAATTTTGAAGGGAGCTCACTTTCCACATCTCACGGATAGAATCGATGGACAATTGAAGACATATTTTGACATGACTACAACCCCAATAGCTGATAGTGAAACCTTATATATCAAAATACTATTACTATTAACACAGACGCGTATATGTATATATATTTGAAGGGATCTCATTTTCCTCATCTTCTGGGTAGGATCGATGGACAATAGAAGACATTTTTTATCATGAGTACAGCCTCAATAGCCGATTTCTCTCAAGGGAAATCTGCTAACAGGCTGGTGTGGGGGCGGAGCTTAAGTAGTACTCGGGGCTGCCGTTGGGAGAAGCACACTACCTTCTCCACAGTCAGTAACCCTTGTCCCTTCCTACTGGCCGTTTGTCTCTCTCTCTCAGAGGGCTTTCTCGTCAATCCAGATCGCTCAAAACTGCCAAGTCTAGATCCCATCATAGAGTAAATAAAAAGTCCGTCACGCAGGGGCTGCGTAAACTAAACAGATTTCTCTTGTGAAATTTAAAAGTAGATAAATCTACATACTAGTAACACAACACCACCGTAAACATTAAGTGAAGAAATACAAATGACAATAAGAAACCTCCCACGGGAAGCGTCTGAAATGTAAACAAAGAGATGTGCCACCCTCTCACCGGAAATGAAAACAATTTCTGAAGTATAACATATCAATTTAGTTGAAAACTATTTACTAAATCTAGTACTGTAATTTATAATGAATCAGAATATTTTTTATCTCAATCAATCATATCCAACAACTTTAGTCGGGGGGGGGGGGGGGGGAGGCACCAGAACATATTTGCATGTATCTCGTATAATAAAGGTCTCATGAAAACAATATATGATATTTAAGCTTCGAATAATGCGGTTTATTACATAACAGAGTATTGTTTATGTAACATGAGTAGGAGTGGACGTTTATAGAAGGGTGAAAACTGAAAAATGCAAATATCTCGATTAATATTCAAGATAGAGAATAAATGTTTATAACAATATTTATAGTACATTTAATTTGCAATAATATTGGTTTTATACAATTCTTCGACCCGACGTATAGTAACGAAGATATTTCGAAATTCCTCCCCTCTAAACCCCCTCTCCCTGGTCCGATTTCAGCCATTAACGAACTTGATCTTCCTTTTTACATAAATATCTTCCTTTGATCTTCCTTTTTTGATTAAATATCCATTTTGGCAACGATAAAAAAAATTGCGCCCGCTAGAGCGAGACATATATATATATATATATATATATATATATATATATATATATATATATATATATATATATATATATAATTTTAAACGGACCTCATTTTCGTCATCTAGGGACATCGTAGGATCTACGGACATTTGAAGAAATTTCTTCTTCTTGAGGAGTATGGCCTCAATAGCTGATTTCCCTTAAGGGAACTCTGCTAAATCTAAATACATTGTTTGCATTTTAAAATTAAATTACAAATTCAAACAATGTATGTTGTAATTGACGTCTTAAAGCCCAAACTAAAATCGCCAAGACATTCATTCGTTTATATACAGCGTGGATTGAAATTGTCTTGTTTCAGATATAATCTCCTCAATAGTCACTTTCCTAATATGGCTCTAAGAACCTTGTGCTCAAACCTGTCAATCTTTGTTTCCAGAGAACCCGTTAACGCCCACGTCTCACGAGCATACATAAGTACAGGCTTGATAATTGCGTTATAGGCCCTTAGTTTCAAGGCTAACTAGATTTTCTTTGAGCATAAGACTCGAGAAACCGAGAAGAAATCCTGGTTGGCACTAATTATCCCTTGGTCGATTTCATTAAACTGGTCGTTGATAGAGGTTACTGTAGCTCCGAGGTATGCGAAGCTTTCTACTTTTGGGAAGGATGGGTCCACTACGCTCAAGCTGCTTTCGAGATATAGGATTACTACCATTTACTCCATCTTATCCTGGTTTATTTACAAGCCTACATCTTTGGCCGCTGATGTCAACGAACCGGCGTGTGACAACATATGCTCTTTCTTGTTCTCGAGGACAGCTACATCATCTGCATATGCAATGAATTTGTGCATCTTGACTGCATGTACAACCTCATTCGCTTGGAGGCTTGACGTATTACCTTCTCCATAAGTTGTATATGTATACTATTAAATTGTATAAGACATGCAGATAAATAAATGGCATTCTTATAGGATTACTTTAGGAAGGAAACAATTAAAAAATAAATATATACATATATATTCATATTTTAATGGCAAGGGCCACCAATAAAGTCACCTTTCTTTCCAAGCAAACTGTATTCACAATTGCCCTACATGTTTCGCGTCTTGCCTACCACCTCTTCAGGGGACATTCAGCTCTGAAGGGCTTCGTACCCTCTTACATTCGTTGAAACGACCCTTCAGCAGTGAAGAGGTGGTAAGCCACAAAACATTTTGGGCAATTGTGAATAATGTTTGCTGGGAAAGAAAGATGATTATATTGGTGGTCCTACTATTGCATGAAGAATATGTAAAAATAATGGATCTCAGGAAGAAGAATATATATATGAATACATATATATTGATGGAATTAACATTTTATCTTAAATTAATCGATTTTAAATTATGATGCGAAATAATTGACTTCAAGATTGAATAATCGATTTTTAGTCAGCTGACTTAACCTACCTCTGGAACCTCTCAGTATCAACTATATCCTCAGTGAGGACAATCGCAACGTAATGTAAAAGGTAAACGAGCACTTCAGAGACATATGTAGCAATTTATAATTAGATTTAATAAATATATCATAGATGTAGGCACCTACTAATACAATATATATCAAAAGAATTATTAAGGGATGTGTTAAATTAATGTTATTAATAATTTTTTATATTTTTTTTAAAAGGGATAGCCCCTGAAGAGGTGGCAAATAAGCCACGAAACATGTAGGGCAGTTGCAATAAAGTTTGCACCGAAATAAATGTTTTTATTGGAGACCCTTGCCATAAAATTTGAAGAATATATATTGATGGACATGTGAAGAAAATTGTCGAAAATCGAATCATGACTACAACCTCAATAGCTGTTTTCTCTGAAGGGAAAGCTTCTAAACTGTACTACAATGTTGATGTCTCAAGACTTTTATACACAAAATTACTATTAACACTCTTACCGAAACATGAATTCCGTGACGTAAACCGAATCAGAGGCCTGGAAGGGTTAATAGTAATTACCATCAACAAATTCATTATTTTTATTTATTGTTTGAATAATTTGTTATCACATTTAATCTATTATTGTCATTTTTAATCCTTGCATTGAAATCACTGTCATCCGTACGATATATAGATCGTGATGATGAGAGTTTTATTGGTCCATGGCTCGTGTAATCCCCATAGCAAATCATATACTATGTAAAACACACACGATAAGAATACGAACAAACAGTGTTACAAGCTATAATGAAAGGTACACAACATCACGGCATACATAAACCGAATTACCCCGTATCGTAGACCAATAATACGTAGGCTGTTAACCGAAACAAGAGGTACACGAGACCGGAGCAAAACGAGCCATAGCTAGTCAAGATCGAATGCCGTTGACAAACTACCTCAAAACACTTTCTGTGTGTAGATTAAGGAAAGACTCACAGCTGTGGAGGTGGAGAGCCCACCAATATTAGCAGGTCTACCAATACATGAAATATGAAAATCTCTACCGGCCTCTCAGACCGGTGTTTCGGTAAAATTGTTAAATATTAATATTAACTATTTAAGTACGAAATGAAACTCATTTACCATATTCCTTATTTATTGTAATTATTTAAATTTATTCAAATAAATACGGAAAGTTCTTTATTGAAATTGCAGGATAACAGATCGACATTTGTTTTAATTGAATGTATTAGGATGGCGAGTAAATGATTAGAATTGTTAAAATTTGAGACATCGGTTTGACATCTCAATTGTTGATTCAGCTGCAGTGGGGCGGTGTACATTGTGGATTAAGGGAGAAAATAAAAAGGAAATTGAAAGTGTCACAAATAGAAATGGAATCGGGAGAAGGAAGGAATCCATAAATTCAATAAGTAATGGAATGGTTTGACAAGCTATTGATTGGAAGCTACTGATGGATTGGAATACTCCGTTTATTACCTTCACAAAAAGAGTATTGTTACCACCCCTAACCAAGCCAACTAAGTCTGTCAAAGTTGAAATGCGTAAAAAAAACACAGATATATAATGGAATGGAATACATTTATTTCCGTTAAAAGTTAAAGACATTATGAAGTAGGTCAACAATTTTTTTTTATTAATATGAGCAATACTTGCATATGTTTCCCAAGTGTATTTCAATTATTTATTTTATTTATTGCTTACAAGGATTTTCCTTATAGCAAGGAATTGGCCTTATATAATGAGGTTAGTTTTCCTATGTTAGTAGCTTATATATAAACATATTTTTACAAACTAGAATTGAGTATAACTGAGAAGAATTTACTAATAGATAGGTATAACAGTACTAAATAAACGAAAAAAAACAATTAAGAGAAGAAGAGGAATTTAATAATGTTAACTCAGGCAAGATTCGCGAGGTTTGAAACTATTTCTTAAATATTTAAAAATGTTGATATATACTTCTCTAGTTGCATTATTTAGAATATTATGAAGTTGTGAATTATCTGCTGGCTGTTTCATGTGGTAAATACTGTTCTCTGAAAGGGGAGTAAATAGGGCAATGAAGCATTATATAATAAATGCCCTCAATCATATTTAAGTTACATAATGTGCAAATTTCTTTTGGATTAATATTATAGAATACATTTTTCATTGAAAACTTTATACAATAGTTGCTTGACGTTCTTAGCTGTGCAATGGTTTATTTCAATTAAGTTCTCTAAATCATTCAAAATTTCAATTCAATAATGTTTTAGTTGACTTGGGGGGGCGGTATAATTAGTCCTGTTAACTATTAACTTGTATACTAACAATAACCTCTTCTTCATGAGGATGAAATATTTACACAAAACAACAAGTCTATTTCCAGTATTTAAAATTCGCACAGTTTCGACGGACACTTATCACAAGCTTACTCAATATAATAATGTCGCAGCTAGAACGATACACCAGATATTTACTTTGCACTCGCCGATGTAATTTTGTAACTCGTAATTGTGGTTAGCCTTTTTCACTATCTGTATTTTTAAAAGCATCTGGTATTTTTATACCGCGAGGTTAAATTATTTATAGCGAACGACTCACTTACGAGTAGGCGAGTCGCCGCTACATCGTAATGTTTGTAATGTTTTTCACAATAATAAGTATTAAAATGTTCAACATCATAGTCAGTTCATTTCCCAAATAAACTGTTAACTGTTTTTAATTTTGTATATTAGTATTTTCCAATTTATCAAACCCCCAAATTCTACTGGCAATTACAAATATTATAATAGGAAAAGCCAAAAACAATTTCATCGCCATAAAAATCGCAGTAGCCCTTAATTCAAAAAACAACACTCTCTATAGACGTTTCTGTAACTGTACAGATCCTGAGCCCGAAAGTGATTTCACGTTCAACATTTGCTTAAAACGTCCGTTTAGTGCTGCGTAAACTAAGTAGGTTTCTCACACGCTGGAATATTACGCTGATCATCTCATCTCACTATTTATTCTCTATATTTCCCTCAGCTAAAAAGACTCTATGTAAACAGAAATTAACGTGTAAGTTTGACTAGAGGTGTTTAGTAACTGAGGTACTTAAAATGAAAATTGGGTGAGAAGAAAGAACAGTTTACAAAAGGCTGAAACAACCCAAATGCAGACATTACAAGCTTGGTTAATATTCGAGTCAGGGGGAAACATGTACATATAAAGAGCAACAGCTGTAGAAAATTAATATTTCAACAATATTGGTTATAAAAGTCTTTTCGATCTGAATCATAGTATTGGATATATTTCGAATTTTAATTACACTACTTCTAACCCCCCCCCCCCATCCCAAGCCGATTCCAGCCATTTCCAACGAAATATTAAATATCTATATAAATATTTTCATATACCTCAATCATTTATTAGAAATTAAATTTCCAATATGATTGGTTCTATAAAATTTTTCGGCCCGACATATAATAACAGAGGTATTTCGAAATTCCCCTATCCCGCTGAACTGATTTCAGCCAATAAAGAATTAGATCTGTTATTATAAACGTCCGTCACGCAGGGGCTGCGTAAACTAAGCAGATTTCCCACGTGAGTTTTAATAATAGATAAAACTAAATACAGCTAACACCACACCGCCGTGAATATTCGGTGAATAAATACAAACGGTAATAAGAAATCTTTCCCCTTCCGGCGGAAAGCGCTTCAAATGTAAACAAACAGGTCTGCCAACGGCTTTCAGTTATTGTTTTTCTTTCCGACACCGGAAATATATATATACAGTTTTGAACCGACCTCATTTTCGTCATCTACTCGGTAGGATCGATGGGCATTTGAAGAACATTTTTGGAAAATTGCATCATGAGTGTGACCTCAATAGCTGATTTCCCTTGAGCTGATCTGCTAAAATACAAGACACGTTATTTAACAATTTTCGATTCAACACTATGCCGACTTCTTATTTGTAATGGAACATTTTAGGATACTGAGTAAAATATTAGAATTGTTGTTGTAGAGTTGATGATTCTAATAAGTAGGAGTGTAATTCATAATACGAGTATACCGCAAATAATTACGTTTGACATCTTCAGCATTTTACGTATTAACAAGTTTCAACGTTCTCTTCTGAGGGTGGTTAAACACCTCATTTGCTGGAAGTTGCCTCCGTGTTGCCTGTGGTTTCTCTAACTATGGTTTTATGTTTGTGTGTGTGAGATCCATGTGTAAAGTGATGTTAGAGAATAAATTAATTATCTACTTAACGAACCGCAGAGCTCACCGAGCTTAGTCGGCATTGCGGATACAATCAACCAAAGATTAATTGGATCATCGTAATATCAATGATGAGATGATCAGCGTAATATTCCAGCGTGTGAGAAACCTACTTAGTTTACGCAGCACTTAACGTATGTTTTAAGCAAATGTTGAACGTGAACTCACTTTCGGGCTCAGGATCTGAACAGTTACAGAAACGTCTATAGAGAGTGTTGTTTTTTGAATTATAAGAGCTACTTAGATTTCTATGGCGATGAAATTGTTTTTGGCTTTTTCTATTATAATATTTTTATTTGCCAGTAGAATTTGATAAATTAGAAAATACTAATATACAAAATTAGAAATATTTAACAGTTTATTTGGGGAATCAAGCGAAATGAACTGACTGTATGATGTTGAACATTTTAATACGTATTATTGTGAAAAACATTACAAACAATACGATGTAGCGGCGACTCGCCTACTCGTAAGTGAGTCGTTCGCTATAAATAATTTAACCTCGCGGTATAAAAATACCAGATGTTTAAAAATACAGATAGTGAAAAAGGCTAACCACTAAAAGGCTAAATAGGAGTTGATAATTCTAATAAGTAAGAGGTTAACTCATAATGTACAGGAAATAATTACGTTTGACATCTTCAGCATTTTACGTATTAACAAGTTTCAACGTTCTCTTCTGAAGGTGGTTAAAAACCTCATTTGCTGGAAGTTGCCTCGTGTTGTCTGTGGTTTCTCTAACTATGGTTTTATGTTTGTGTGTGTGAGATCCATGTGTAAAGTGATGTTAGAGAATAAATTAATTATCTACTTAACGAACCGCAGAGCTCACCGAGCTTAGTCGGCATTGCGGATACAATCAACCAAAGATTAATTACCTTGAACACAATGGAACGTAAATTACAAGGTGGATTTAATATAGTTTTGTATTAATTGTATCAATTTATTTATTTATTTTATTTATTTTATTTTGGAGCGTTCGCAGCGAGGCGATATTGCTCATAAAAAACAACAAAAACAATTTATATAAACAAAATACAAAATGAAAATAGAAACAAGAAAAAATTAAATAATACAAAATAAGAACGCAAACAAACAACAACAACAAAACAATACTCGACTAAATAACAGAACGCAACAATATAACGAAACACAACTAAATAAAACTCAACTAAATAAAATGAAGATTTCTAACACCTTAAATATTTACAATCATATGCTCTCACTTTCTTTATCACACATTCAAACATGCATACACACTCACTCTCGCATGCACACGTACACATTAATTGTATCAATTAATATTCATTTCTGGCAAAAATGATCAAACAATGGTCCCTACTACGATGAGCAAGACAATTATAAATGTGTATTTCTTAATATAAGATGGGCATTATCAAAAAATGAAAGACAAAAAATGCAGAGAGTTTCAAGTGATGCCAATTGGTCAATTCAAAATATTCTGTCTTACGGTAAATATTCTGGTTGATTTTCATATAAAATCATTTATCTAGTATCACCTTTATTAGCAGATATCACTTAAGGGAAATCAGTTATTGAGGTCGTACTCATGACGCGATTTTATCTTCAAATGTCCATCGATCCTACCCAGGAGATGACGAAAATGAGGTCCGTTCAAAATTATATATATCTATATATATATATTTGTTTGTTAACGCTATAGCGGTCGCAATTTTCGTTTGATCGTTACCAAACTTGATATTTCATCGTTTTATATAAGAAGGCAGATCACGTTCGTCAATAGCTGAAATCGGACTATTGGGAAGGGGGAAGGGGCTTAGGAGGGAGATTTTCGAAATATCTACGTTACTATACGTCTGATCGAAAATTTGTATAGAACCAATATTATTGCAAATTAAATTTACTAGAAATGTTGTCATATACCTGTATTCTCATTTTGAATATTAACCGAGATATCTGCATTTTTCAGTTTTCAGCCTTCAGCAAACCCCCACTTCTACTCATGTTACATAAACAATAGTCTGTTATGTAATAAACCACATTATTCGAAGCTTAAATACCATAAATTGTTTTCAAGAGACCCCCATCACCGTCTTTAATTCTTGGACTACTCAAATTTGTTTGATTGGGATACAAAATTACTCTGATTCATTATAAATTACTGTACTAGATATGTTTAACAGTTTTCAATAAAGCTAATATGCTATATTCTTATGTATTTTAGTAATTGTTTTTCTTTCCGGTGAGAAGCTGACAGATCTGTTACATTTCAAACGCATCCTGTCAGGAGGGGAAAGATTTCTTATTTCCGTTTGTATTTATTCACTTAATATTTACGGTGGTGTTTTGTTATCAGTAGGTAGATTGACCTACTATTAAACTTCAAGAGGGAAATCTGCGCAGCCCCAGCGTGATGGACTTTTTTTCTATTGAGAATTTCAAACGAAACTCTTTTCGGCCAGTTTCTCTTAAGGGAAAAAGGCTATTGAGGTAATACTCATGATTATGAATGTGGGATTCTTGGACTGACATGAGCATTATCATAAAATGAAAAACAAAAATATGAAAAGTTTCATAAAATGTATATATATATATATATATATATATATACACACACATTACAATATATTCAAAAAAAGGGAAATCGAATATTATTGAAGCTAGAGAAATTGGATTCATTCCGGACAACGAACATTGCTAATTCCCCTGGTATCATCAAAGGTAGAAATGTCTCGCAGGATTCCCAATTGCTAGGCGGAAACTAATGAAATCATTCATAATTATTCATTTCGTTCAGAATATCATTATTTCCTTGAATGGTTTTCAAAGCTCATCAGGACCTTGAAGAATATACACTTTGTGATTACATAAAGAGTAAAAATATTTTATATATTATCATAATTACTAATGAAATTAAAGAAAAGCAATGAGCATACTTCGACAATAAAGATCACTGAGGGCCTTTTTCAGGGCTAGATCCTAAGCCCTTTTTTGTTTGTTTTCTCTCAGACATCGAAATGTTTTTTTAGAAGTAGAGATTTAGCTGGCTTGAGTATAGATGCTTATAATGACGTTATAGTTCTGTTATATGCCGACGATTTAATCATTCCCTATATAACCCAAGGGACCTACGGAAAAAGTTAGCTACTCTGGAGGAATATAGCAATAGAAATTCCTTAGAAGTCATTACTACAAAATCAAAAATTATGGAATTCCATAAGGGGCAATCCAAAAAGGAAACCAATTTCTTAGCACCAGCAGGTGAATAAGTTAGAGGCAGGTGAAAAAGTTCATCTATCTGGGTTTAATGTTTTTCACTCTTCCTCATTGTTCCTTGAAAAAACATTAATTTCCATTTGGCCGAGTAAATTTAATAACAGGCTACATATCCGTAGTATTTAAGATACTGGTGGGGTCGAAATGCCACAGTTGGGATGCAAACCACAAGAAAACGTGATAGAAGGTATTGGGGGGGGGCCACTAGTAGCTAGGAGTGAATGTAGGGGGCCGGGGTGTTATTGGTACATATGGAGCACCATTTTGGAGCCTTAGATACCTCAATTAACCTCGACAAAGACAGAAAACCAAACTTTTACAAGCATCTATATTCAGCCTTATTAGAAACACCCCTAACTACATCATTAGACTAGAAACAGGCTCGAGGACAATTTGTGTCAACTCAATATGTCTGAAATCAACCCTTCAGTGGTTTGTGTAAAATATTATCAATGGGTCAGAGGAAAGATTTCCCTAGGATCAGCTATAATAGGCTCCTATTATTAGATTCAGAGTCCCACCAAAATAGTCAGATTTAATTGGGTATTCTCAAATTAAAAACCTACTAAGCTCTTTAAATTTTCTTTGACATCTGGCTTACTCAAGTCAAAAACTTAATTAAATTACAAAAACAAACCAAAACCATGGAGGGGTCTGAATAGTAGAAGCGATACCAAATTAAATTCCTTTCGTATAGATTTTGAAAAACTCCAATTATCCAAATAGTATATTTCCTTTAAAAAAAAGACTCATTATCACCGCAACAACCTACACCACGGTTCAACCTGCTAGGAATTTCTAACATTTAGGTTTGTCCATTCCCAAATGGGAGGGTGTAAAAACCATTGCATCAACTAAGAACATCCACCAACTTTTGGTATAAATGGTTTTTCCGAGATGAAAATTGCATTCTATAATATAAACCCAAAAGAAATTTGCATCGTTTTGTTTAACTTAAATATGAATGAGGACATTTATCATATAATGCTTCATTTGCCCCTATTTACTCCCCTTTCAGAGAAAACAGTATTTACCATTCATCAAACAGCCTGCAGATAATTTCACAACTTCATAATATTTTAAATTAAATGCAACTATGAGAAGTATAAATTAAAATTTTTAAAATATTTAAGAAATAGTATTTAAAACTGTCGTGAATCTTGTTTCAGTTATCATTATTAATATTTCTTTTCTCTCTTTTCATTGTTGCTTTTTGTTTATTTAGTACTGTTTGTACCCCTATCTAATAGATAAAATTCACTTGTCAGCTATATTCAATTCTAACTTATGTAAAAATATGGTTTAGGTATAAGCTACTAACAATGGAAGAGAAAACTAAACCACACACACACAATAAGGCCAACTCCTTGCTATAAGGAAAATCCTTGTAAGCAATAAATAAAATAAAATAAAAAAAAATAATTACTAATGAACACACTTATTAAATCAAGTCAGAGATAAAACTAATTAGTGAACAACGACGCCAATGAATAAATACAGCAGGCATATGATCCAAGCACTAACGTCATTCTTAAAATAATATTAGTAATACCCTTCCTCTCTCAAAAATATTCTGAGAGAGGAAGTGCACCGAAGTGCACGTTTCTGAGAACACGCATATTTCTAATGTCACTTAAGAAATGTAGGTAAGTTGAGGCCCTGACTACAATACTGACCGTCTAATCTGCATGTTATATCTCGACAGACAAACCAGGAATGTCTACAATATTCTACATTTTAATTGAAGACAACGATTTAGTGGGGAGGGAGAGTTTAGTGTTTTAGAAACGTTTTACCAATTATCGCAATATTGTAATGCATTACTAGAAAGCCCCTGATCAGTACTCTGTATTAGATTTCATTTTTGTGATGAACACACCTTCCTTTAGGGAAATCAGCTATTAAGGATGTCATCAAAGGTTCATCGACCTAGGAGAAGACGAAAATGTGGTCAGTTGAAAATGTGATATATATATATATATATATATATATATATATATATATATATATATATTGTTGCGAAAATTAAATACATGAATAATCCTTCAGAGAGAGAGTCGCGTATTTGGAAAGAGTGATATAGATCAAAGAAGCCGATAGAAGTTCTGGCCCCTACTAGTCCCTTCCAGTCCAGCGTCGAATGGTCCAGCCAATTCCCCTTTGATGTATGCCGACGACCTATATAAACGAGTGCTTATATATGCGTTCGGTGCTACAGTGCGACTTAGTGTAGTGCGGTAAAGTGTTTTTATAAGAAGAACAGTGTTGTGCCGTGACTGTAAGTAACAGTTTAGTGCCGTGTATAAGGCAGTGCAGTGCCGCGAAGTAAAGGACAGTGCAGTGCCGTCTTTCGGTGTACTTCAGTGACCGTGAGTGAATTATTGGACTGTGTAATCTGAAGAACAGTGACGCTATCAGTGTATACTGTGAATAGTAATTAAGAATAATTACCAAGTGTATTGTGCATTGTGAAATAAATTGTGCAGTGTTAAAAGCTGTGAAACTTGCGTGTATTTAAATTTGCAATCCAAAAGAACTCTTATTAACAACGTTTATTACTGGTTTTGGTAATAAAAACATAACAATATATATATATATATATATATATATATATATATATATATATATAAGCAACACCAGCGTGGCGGACTTTTTAAAATTGCAAAATGGCTTAATAATGCATGACTGAATTTGACATTTTAACTCTTTCCAGCATCGCCCGATTGAAGATAAATTTTTTGACAATTTCAAAGCTTATGAAAGAACATCAATAAAAATGTTTTATTTACTTTATTATTTTTTTTTCTATTGAGTATTTTAAATGAAACCACTTTTCAATCTTACACTAATTCCGCTAAACGTTTGCAAATACAATGTTTTATTTATGGTAAACTATAAGAAATATAAAATAGTAAGCAATACATTCTGTAACAATTCCTTCTTTATAGTTTCTTGTTGAAAATATTTAATTCCTTGATAAATAAACATAGTTTTCAACTGTGCTGAGGCATTCTCGTGTTATAGGAATAAAGTTCTACTTGGTGAACTGAAGTCACTTTACATTATTTTAGAAGCGAAAAAGATATTCTAATTAATTTGGTTGTAACCAATATTAATAAAAATATTAGTGAATATGTGTAATAACTTCGAAGTATTCTCCACTCTTAGTTAGAAAATCGTGAATTAATGTAGTTTATTTTGTACCTTCCGGTAGCAAACTCAGAAATAAAAAAGTTCATTTATCTTCAAGCCTTCTTAAGTGATTATACTCATACTTAATGACAATGACTAACAGTCCTACTTGCTCAACTTGTAAAATTTCTCTTGACGATAACACATATACTGACAAAATGACAACACCAGGACTTACCCTACTAACTTACAATAACTTTTGACGGAAGGCAGCCCGTACATTAATAATATATTCTCATAGCTACACATAATTCAAATATTCGACAAAATTTAACATACAAATTAAGTATTTGGTGTGATTCAAGATTTCAAATTGTATGCATTAATTGTATTACAAGCGTTTGTAGGAGGAAATTACGACAATCACTAGCAAAAGTACCATTTTCAGCCATTCATTTCCTATTGATCATCCACCAACTATGCTCATCACCAAATTTGTTTTTCTTTTCTTTTTTTTTTTTAATGTTCACTTATAAATGTTTAGCTATTGTTTTTTACTTGTTGTTATCTCTTATCTATTTTACTTTTGTTATTTCACGATGTACAATTTTTGACTGTTGAAAGGGCAAATCACCTAAGTTGTCCATAAATAAATTTAAAAAAAAAAAGTGATTATGTAACAATCGGGTGAACAGACAAGCAAGAATTTTGATGGCATTTTCCTTCAATGGCCTGTAACATAAAAAAACTACATGACCACACAATTTAGAATTTCGGGTATAACTCATTTTTAAATATATATTTCGCCTTAATTAATATTCACTCACTTGATTAGGACGATAAATAATAAACAAATAGGGATAAATAAAGATGCATATTGAGACATGTTACGAAATTGAATTGAACAAGCGAGTAAAACTCTGACGATTGTTGAAAATAAACTGATGGATTATCTGACAGATTATTGACGGCTGAACTCCACCGATAACGAACTCAATTGCTCTTCGCATTGTAATGTGACATGTGGGTAATTTAATCGGATTTGACACAACTGGAAATCGCTTTTAGAAGTGTATTCCTATTCCTAGGTCTTTACAAATGTTTCAAATTGGACAATTGGAAATTTTCTGCTTTATGCTACATTTCCATGATTGATTTTCATATCAAAATCTTTTGAAACTTTTAAAAATATAAATTGTTATCTAGTATCCAATATAATTTTACTCTGGTTAAACCACAGATAGAAAGACAGATCTTTTTTTGTTGCCTTATTTTTACAGAAAATGATAAAAACATTTACGCATATTCTGGTAAAGAAAGAACTGACTAAAATGGTTGTCGAGCTTGATTTAGAAAAATTAGGGTGTTTTGTTGCTTTTACTTTAAAAGTTACTCAATGTTAGTAGCCTTTGATATGGTATTTATTATCAAAAAAATTATTTTAAAGTAGTAGATCAAAATTTCCTAAGATGACATTATTGGATTATATCCAAATAAACGTCCGTCAAGCAGGGGCTGCATAAACTAAGCAGATTTCCCTCGTGATGTTTAACAATAGATAAATCTAAATACTGGTAGCACAATGGTAACGTCAACATCAATTGAATACATACTAACGATAATAAGAAACCTCCAGACGGTAAACACCTAAAACGTAAACGAACAGGTGTGCCAACTTCTCACAGGAAAGAAAAACAATTACAGAAATATATCAGAATACAACATATTAATTTTATTGAAAACTATTTACTATATCTAGTACTGTAATTTATAATGAATCAGAATAATTTTTATCTCAATCAATCAAATTTTAGTAGTCCAAGAACTTAAGAAGGGGGGGGGGTCACGATAACATATTTGCATTTATTATACGAGATACGCACAAGAAAGGTTGGTACACGATTAATCTCGAGATCTTCGCTGGAGGACAGCACGAGGGTCGAGAACATTGTCAGTCTAGGTGTCATCACTTTAGCAAAACACATTTTGAAAACTGGACAATCATTTCATGCCTCTCCCAGTGGCGAAATAACTTCTCAACTAAAACGCTAACTGTTTTGGGGACCATAGAAAAAAAAAAGTCCGCCACGAAGGGACTGTGTAAACTAAGCAGATTTCCCTCGTTAAGTTTAATAATAGATAAATCTACATACTGGTAACACAACACCACCTTGAATATTAAGTAAATAAATACAAACGGTAGTAAGAAATATTTCCCCTCCAGGCGGGAAGCGTATGAAATGTAAACAAACAGGTCTGCTAACCCGACTCTCACCGGAAAGAGAAACAATTACTGAAATATATCAGAATATAACACATTAATTTGATTTAAAACTATTTACTATTTATAGTACTGTAATTTATAATGAATCAGAATAATTTTTATCTCAATCAATCAAATTTAAGTAGTCCTAAAACTTAAGAGAGGGGGGGGGGGTCACCAGAGCATATTTGCATGTATGTCGTGTAATAAAGGTCTCTTGAAAACAATTTATGGTAATTAAACGAATAATATGGTTTATTACATAACAGTATTTTTTATGTAACATGAGCAGAAGTGGGGGTTTGCTGAAGGCTGAACACTGAAAAATGAAAATATCTCGATTATAGTACACTTAATGTTCAATAAAATTGGTTCTATAACCTTTTTCGATCGGACTCATAATAACTGAGATATTTAGAATTTTCGAAAATCTTCCCCGAACTTGATTTTACTTTTTACTTGATGAATTAAGTGATTAAATTTCAAGTTTGGTAACGATCAAACAATCATTGCGACCGCTAGAGTGTTAACAGACAAATATATATAAATATATATAGACATCTCCTGAGTAGGATCGATGGACATTTGAAGAAAAATTTCGAAAATCCCATCATGAGTACGACCTGAATTGCTGATTTCCCTTAAGGTCCTAAAACGTATATAACCAATCTTGTTTGAAACTTAATGTTCTCTAAATATTGTTCTACTCACTTTTTCTGTTCAATATTTAACAAGAGTTTGGATTTTTTTTAATTTTCAGACTTTTGTAAACCCTCACTTTTAGTCATCGAAATTTAACAATAAACGAATCATGAAACGTTTTATTCCAAGTTTATGTACCAAAAATGTTATAAAACTAATATTGTTAAACTAGTTACTCTACAATTGGGTCACGATAACATATTTGCATTTAACTCGTATAATGAAGGTCTCTTGAAAACTATTTAAACTTGGAATAATGTGGTTTATTACATAACCGTATTTTTTATGTAACATGAGCAGAAGTGGGGGTTAGCTGAACACTGAAAAATGCAAATATCTCGGTTAGTATTCAAGAAAGAGAATAAATGTATATAACAATATTTATAGTATATTTAATTTTCAATAAGATTGTATTTTATAGAATTTTTCGACCCGAAGTATAGTAACGGAGATATTTCGAATTTTCGAAAAAAAACCCTCTAACCCCCTCCCCTTCTCCTGGTCCGATTTCAGTCGTTAACGAACTTGATCTTTCTTTTTACATAAAACGACTAAATATCGAGTTTGGTAACGATTATACAATAATAGCGGCCATTAGAGCGGTAACAGATATATATATATATATATATATATATATATATATATATATATATATATATATATATCTATATCGATGGACATTTGAATAAATTAATCAAAAATTGCGTCACGCGTACGACCTGAATAACTCATTTCCCTTAAGGGAAATCTGCTAAAAGGGAAATAACAGGATTTGAAATCTCAACTGGATACGAGATGGTTCTTGACACGGTAGCGTTAAGTGGAAATCGGATTTGTTAAATAGGGCTTTACTAAGGGCTGAAATCTGCACAATCTACTCTTAAACACCGTCACGCGGGCTCTGCGTGAACTAAACCGATTCCCCTTGCCCCGAATATGACACGGTGCTCATCTCATCTAACAAGCTATTCTTTATTTCTCTCCAGTATATGCCCATGTAAAAGGGAATTACGGGTATTGTATGCAGGGCATGCGATGTTTAATGAATGAGGGAAATAAAATAAATATCAGACGAATAGAAGTGGGTATTTACAAAAGACTGAAACTAAAAAAATGTTCAAATAACCCCGTTAATATTCGAGTCAGAGAAATGATGTATAACTAAAGTACTATTGGATAGCTGAACATGTGTTGAATATCTGAATACAAATTCCACCAGCATCCGTTACATAAAATTTTCGTTCCGACTTTTAGTAACCGAAATATTTCGAATTTTCAATTATTTCCTCTCTAAATCATCATCCCCCCCCCTCCCCAAGGCGGATATCAGCCAGTCACGCAGAAAGTCTTCAGTTTTCAACGAAACGGTTGAATATTGAGAATGGTGTCGATCAAATTAAAAGCACGTAGTTTAGAACGTAAAATCTGAAATGATGATGTCACACTGGAAATATCTCACAGTAGAAGTTCAATGACAAATAATATTTAAGCTTCGAATAAAGTGGTTCATAATATAACAGCTTATTGTTCAAATGATAAGAATAGGTGTTGGTGTTTACTGAAAAATAATGACTAAAAAATACAATTATCTAGATCAGGGCTTCTTAAACTTTTGTAATATACGACCCCATTTATGATTGCGAGTTTCTTGACGACCCCATACAAATATAAAAGAAAAATAAATTAATATTTTTTGATGATTTATTTATTAGGAAGGACCTACAGGAAGAATTATGTAGTTGTAGATAATTATTATAAAAACTTGTGTAATATTTAAAACTATTTATTAACCCTAGATAACAACCCCTTCGTCGATGTGATGAATACTGTAGGGATTTCTTATTTCCTGCGATGAGAGCGCACTCTAGGCGGATATCCGGCCAGGTATTCCTTCACCACTTAGTAGCCTACATACATCCGGAAGTAGAAAATCGCCTCGTCCTTCCAAAGGAAAGATAACCTTCTCTTTGCGAAAGAAGCATCGTCGAATCGACGAATAGGTTGTAACTGTAGATAAAAAATATTCGTCGAATCGACGAAGAAGTTGTAACTGTAGATAAAGCATATTCGTCTAATCGACGAATAAATTGTAACTGAAGATAAAACATAAATTGTATTTTTATCTCTCGCAACCCCAGAATTTTGCTACGCGACCCCAAATGGGGCCGCGACCCATAGTTTAAGAAGCCCTGATCTAGATTAATATTCAAGATGGAGAAAAACTGTATCTAGCAATGTTTATAGAATATTAAATTTGCAATAACTGCTCTACACAATTCGTCGATCCGACGTAGAATAACGGATATTTGGAATTTTCAAAACTCACCCCACCCATTCCTCCAATTTCTGTGGTTAACAAACATGTTCTTAGAGGGTTAACAGACAAATATATATATTATACATACCCCCCCCCCATTTTCCGTTTTAGTGTTGAATAAATCAGTTAAATATCCAATAAGATTTAGATCAAATGAACATATTCGAGTTAAGAACGTAAATTCTTAATTGGTGACATCATCACACATTTTTTCAAACACTGAAATGTTCAATTAAATAGTATATTTTGTATTAAACTGGTTCATGATATAACAGCTTATTGTTAATATCATATTGATTGGACTAGCTTTACAGAATGCTGATAACTAAAAAAAAATTAAAACCTCGGTTAATACACATGACAGAGAAGATACGTATAATAAACATTTATAGAGAATTAAATTTTCGATAAAATAGGTCTTACAATAGTTAATGATCCGACGCATTATAACAAAGATATTTCGAATTTTCTTTAGTTCTACATAAAACGCTTATATATCTAGTTCGGTAACGATAAGACAACAATTGCGACCACTAGAGCGGTAACAGACCTTTTTTTTATAAATATATATATTTTCCTTTGCACATTACCCATGCACAAAGGGCGTTTATTTGCTACATGTACCATACTATTACAGTATATAACATGTATGTTCATAATACATCGTGTTTTGTGTACAAGAAATGATGTTCATACATTTGTTCTTGAGATTAAAAAATAAAATAAAAAGAAAAGAAAAGGAAAAAAAAAATGGATATAAAATAAATAATATACATTATAAAAGAACAAACAATCTAAGTGATGAAAAATTAGTACGCATAATAAGAAAAATCAAAACAATCCAATAACATGTTAATTTAACTTCATTCAGAAAGTTATGCCACTCACTCTAATGCATTATTCTTGATGTAGGCGTTAAAAAGAAAAAAAAAAGAATGGAAGGAAGACTTAATATATTATTTTTTAAGTACGGTGTTTAAAACGTCCGCTGTTTCTATTAAGTTTTTAGAAAAATGCCTAATTACTAATGGATATTTTTGAAACAAACTTTTTAAGTCCATTGGCCAATGGTCTTTGTTTCTGAGAAGTGTTTGTTGGAGTGTGTTTCGTAATTGTGTAGTAAGTGTGCAAGTGTAGATAAGGTGTTCTATAGTCTGTTCACTCGTTCTGTCACAGGGGCAGTTTTTGTCATTTAGTATTTTGAACCTATGTAAATAAGATTTAGTAGTCCCGTGTCCAGTGAGTACACGGTAACAGGCCTATCTATCTATCTATCTATCTATCTAGATATATATCTATATAGATATATATATATATATATATATATAGATATATTGAACGGACCTAATTTTCTTCATCTCATAGGTTGGATCGATGAACATTTGAGGAATATTTTCGAAAATCGCATCATGAGTACAACCTCGATAGCTGAGCTAACAACAGAGGAGAAAAGGAAAGAAGAAGGAGTGGAATTAGAGAAGTTGTAAAAATTTAAATTCTAAACATCGCTCTCTGTTGAAAAAATAGTTTTACACTTTTCCTCTAACTCAGATATTTTAACTTTAGATTTTATTTCGGTCTGTGGTTAGCGGGTTTTGTGATTTAGTTTCTATAGGTTCCGACGGTGCCCACTCAGTATTGACATGGCTTGATTAAAGAAAGATCGATATTTGGAGTGTAAAGCCACCACAATACAGTCCCTCCCGCCTATGCCCCATAAATGAGGTCCACTCAAATCTATATGTCATATATGTTTGCCTGTCAATGCTCTACAAAATTTTATTTCATATTGTAACAAGACTGGATGTTGAAACTTTTAATGGAGAAGAACAAAACGAGTTAACCAGTGAGAACTCGCCAGAAATTCCGTCACGCCAGTAATCGCTGCAAGTTTTTCATTCACGGGGCTTATTTTAATGTTTTCAGTTTAAATAATGGCTAATTTGTCATCTTTTATTTTCACATTTAAACATTTATTAATGTTTTATTTGGAAGAAGAAACATAATATTTGAAAAAGTATGACTGAACAAACACCTTCCGTCTCCTGCTTGGCATTGTCGTTCCAAGTTTAATAAACTGCAGAAATTCTAGTCAATGTAATGCAATTCTGGATATAAGTTTTGTATCTCCGATCTAGTGATGAGCCTTTTATGAAAATTCTCCTTTGAATTAAACGATTGGTGTTGGCCTCATATTTTAGATGACAGTTTATTCCAACTGTGTTCAGCCTCTTTTTGGATTGTAGAAAAAAGCCAATACTGTAACTGGATGTTTTGTTTCATATGATAGTAAAACTCCCGCTTTGATGAAACCAAAAATATAAGGGTTTTTTCCGTTTTCTCAACAAATTGAGGGGGAATCTCTTTCTCGTTTTTTTTTTTTTTTTTTTTTTTTCTATGGTCCTCAAAACAGGTAGTGTTTTATTTGAAAAGTTATTTCGCCACTGGGAGAGGCATGAAATGATTGTCCAGTTTTCAAAATGTGTTTTGCTAAAGTGTTCTCCACCCTCGTGCTGCCGCCCAGCGTAGATCTTGAGATTATTCGTGTACCAAACTTACTTGTGCTTTCCCTTTTTTGCTAAAACAAAACAAAAAAAAACAAAAATAACACATTTTTAATACAATTTAGAAAAATACTCAAAAAATAAAGAAACATATGTACATTTGTTTTTTTTTTATTTCGTTTAGTATATTAGGATAAAATGGCGTCCGAAGTATTCCTATTTTCAATGTCACAAGTGCAGATTTGATGACTACTACCCTCAAACATTAGTTTTTTTTGTTTTTAATAATTCTGGTTTTATCCACAGATTCAATAAAAAAAATATTTTATATGCCACGCAATCAAAGCACTAGCAACTACTTCCACCAATACGTTTCAGATATTTCATAAAAAAATCAGGATTTTTTAATGTGAATATTCATATTTTTGTTTTACATTCACTAATGTACTTTTCTAATAATAGTCATAGCCGAAAAAAAGTTTAACTTTATTTTTATGGTTATTACAAAAACAATTGAACTTGAAGAAATTTGAAGTCTTTTGTGTTATAGGTAATGAGTGCAAAAACACCAATAAAAAAAACGTCCATCTATTATTAATGTCTACTAGGTATAATTAAGGTAATTTTAAATATGTACATTACATTTCTTTCATAAAGGGTAGTAGACATCAAATCTGCACTTTTGACATTGAAAATAGGTACAACTTTGGCTGCAATGTTATCGCGAAATACTAAGTGAAACAAAATAACCAAATTACGCATGTTCCTTTATTTTTTGATTAGTTTTCAAAAGATTATTAAAATTGTGGGGTAAAGAGGAATCACCGACTTTTGAGCGCGCGTTCAATAGTAAAAATCATTTTTGTGAGTATTAATAAATGACACGTTTAAAACGCCTTGACAAGAGCAACAACTTTGATCCTTTGCCATTTTGAGATATCTCTAACGCTTTAAAAGATATTTCAATTGTGGCTCGCATATAAAGGACACCCTGTATATATACATACTTGTCTGCTAACTCTCTAGCCGTCGCATTTTGTGTTTTGTCGTTACCAGACTCGATATATAAGCGTTTCATGTAAAAATAAAGATGTATTGTAGTTCGTTAACGGCTAAAATTGGATCGGGTTATGTTGGGGGATAACCGAAAATTCACAATATCTCCGGTATCATCAAATAGAAAAATTACATAAAACAAATTGTCGTTCTATTCACTTTTTTTATCTGTCTCGAATATTAACCGATATATCCGCATTTTGGGCTTTCAGTAAACCCCAGCATTTTGTTATAGCACATTAACAATAAGCGAACATACTGAGTATCATGAACGTTTAATTCCAAGATTAAATACCAAATATTGTTTAATAGATCTTTACTAAATGAGATTCATGCGAATAGGTTCTGTAATCACGTTCTCAGTTATGATTTCATTTCTAGACTGTTCATTCAACGCTAAAGATTATATTCGTTTGTTGCCAAACCTGTCGGTGGAGACCATCGTCACTGGCTGATGATTGAGTACAGCTTTCAAGCGCTTTCGATGCGAAGGCACCATCTTCAAGCCCGTCAAACGTTGTACTGAGTTAGTTGTCCGTTAGTCAGTACAACTATATTATATTCGTGATTGGATCAAATCGAAATATTAAGTACTGTTGTACCTTCTACTTGAGCAACTCTCTTTTCAATGAAAATGGACTACGAGGGAGTTAAAAGGAGGGTTGGGTAGAAATAATATATTGCAAATTTCTCTGCACCTGTTAGAGGTACCAATATTTGATTAGAACTATTTTGCTTATCATAAAAGGATCTTACATTATGTTCTATGGCATTTGTTGACCCAGCGCGTTTGGACGGGGATATCGTATATAACATTCAAGTGAAAAGTATTAAAATATTTTGTTCATTTAATTTTGAGCTGAATCTCATTGTATAAGGATCTTATGGACCTGATGTATGTACCTCTCAAGCTCCAATTAATGTTTAGCTACATTCAGAAACAATCCATCCATTGTTTCTATCAAATATTCTTCTTTATTTATTGAAATTGTAAATTTCTTAAAATAAAAATAAGATTGTTAAACAGAATAACATATAATGGCGTAATATTTGATAAATGTTAGAGAAAAAGGTTATACTTTCCTTCTTTTTAATAAATAGAATCGTAGCACAGCTATTTCTAGCCTAGCAGAGCTATTTCTAGTCTAACTTTATGATCTGAAACATTCCCAGACAGGTATTTATTAGATAATATTAATGGAGCTAAAGTATGGTTGTGCTTTGCCGGCCTTTTTGAGGTCAAGATTATCCAACTGTTCTTTAATAATAGACCAATGAGACGTCTATAACTAGGTCCACCCGATTCTGGACCCCCATCCTCCCACAAACAAGATAATCAATCCATTTCTGCCTGTTGATGAAATTAAGGGGGCAACAAGGAAGTCCTGTAGTGCCCAAATATTGTTTTCAATGTGTAGAGTTCGTACTACTATACTTATTAAAAAGTGTTTTTTTTCTTTCGAGGTTTTCTCTGAAACTCCGGAACATTTGAAGAAGATCTCGAAGACTCAGTGAATGTTGAAAATAGGTGGATGAGAAGGAGAAAGTTGATAACTGGAAGAGGGATTGTTGTAAGGACTCACCCTTACTGGATCCTGGGAGGTTAGGTAGAAGAGGCCTACGGAACTCCTTCTAGCCAGTAGGCTCCTGCACCCTATAGAGCTGCTCCTCCTCCCCGGATACATCCTCTGTCTTCGCCCCTCCAGTCTCCAGCCCGTCTCCCTCACGCCTTCAAACCTGCAACAACATATACACTATAATAAGTTTAACTAAGTCATATGGCTATGGGCTATTGAGAGCATTGGTGGAACTATGAATGTATATCAGCAGTAATGGAGAAATATATCTTTAGTGGTACTATGAAAATAGCATCAGCAGCGATAGGGAAGTGCCATTAGTGGTACTATGAAAATAGCATCAGCAACGATAGGGAAGTGCCATTAGTGGTACTATGAAAATAGCATCAGCAACGATAGGGAAGTGCCATTAGTGGTACTATGAAAATAGCATCAGCAACGATAGGGAAGTGGTATTAGTGGTACTATGAAAATAGCATCAGCAACGATAGGGAAGTGGTATTAGTGGTACTATGAAAATAGCATCAGCAACGATAGGGAAGTGCCATTAGTGGTACTATGAAAATAGCATCAGCAACGATAGGGAAGTGGCATTAGTGGTACTATGAAAATAGCATCAGCAACGATAGGGAAGTGGTATTAGTGGTACTATGAAAATAGCATCAGCAACGATAGGGAAGTGGCATTAGTGGTACTATGAAAATAGCATCAGCAACGATAGGGAAGTGGCATTAGTGGTACTATGAAAATATCATCAGCAACGATAGGGAAGTGGCATTAGTGGTACTATGAAAATAGCATCAGCAACGATAGGGAAGTGGCATTAGTGGTACTATGAAAATAGCATCAACAACGATAGGGAAGTGGCATTAGTGGTACTATGAAAATAGCATCAGCAACGATAGGGAAGTGGCATTAGTGGTACTATGAAAATAGCATCAGCAACGATAGGGAAGTGGCATTAGTGGTACTATGAAAATAGCATCAGCAACGATAGGGAAGTGGCATTAGTGGTACTATGAAAATAGCATCAACAACGATAGGGAAGTGGCATTAGTGGTACTATGAAAATAGCATCAGCAACGATAGGGAAGTGGCATTAGTGGTACTATGAAAATATCATCAGCAACGATAGGGAAGTGGCATTAGTGGTACTATGAAAATAGCATCATCAATGATTGGGAAATCTGAAAGATGTGTGAGACGAATACAAGGCCGGTTAAACGTAATGCATTTTATTAACAAAACATCAAACATATACTGTAAACCGTTATTAACTATTCACTGCCTCATTTCAGACTCCTGATGTCACTCTATAGAAAAACGTACTATGCCAAAACGTGGTAACACAACCCGAATGCCGTAGAGAGACTTCTTATAAGCATCACTCCACAAACTACTACCGTGGAAGTAAACATTCTTCAACCCAAGCGACCATGTCTTGGTTAGCTTTTACTTCAAGACTGAGAATAGTCAGCAAACTTAGACAGATAGATAAATGATACTGCTTTAGGGCTACCATATCCCCTTCGATAGTGTACAACCTATTGATAAAAAAAAGTCGTCACGCAGGGGCTGCGTAAACTAAGCAGATATCCCACGTGAAGTTTTACAATAGAGAAATTTCACGAGAGCTGAGCAGTTAATGAAACGGCCGAACTAGCTTTTGGCGGGAAAGCCACTTCGTCCGTTAGCCGGCCAGATTTAATAAAAATGCAAATATCTCGGTTAATATTCAAGATAGAGAATAAATGTATATAACAATATTTATAGTAAATTTAATTTGTAATAAGATTGATTCTGTACAATTTGTCGATCCGACGTATAGTAACGGAGATATTTTGAATTTTCGAAAATCCTCCCCTCTAAACCCCCCTCCCATTGGTTCGATTTCAGCCGTTAACGAACTTGATCTTTCTTTTTACATAAAACGCTTAAATATGAAGTTTGGTAAGGATCAAACAAAAATTGCGACCGCTAGAGCGGTAACAGACAAATATATATATATACAGTTTTGAACGGACCTCATTTTCGTCATCTACTAGGTAGGAACGATGGACATTTGAAGAAAAATGTCGAAAATTCCGTCATGAGTACAACCTCAATAGCTGATTTCCCTTAAGGGAAATCTGCTAAAAGTGACACTGGACATAACTTCTAAATTTATCAAATTTCAATTTATTTAAGAGGACATATATTTCCTAAAATATGAGAAATAATGTTATTGATAAATATCTTTCAATTTTATTTTGCAGCTTCAAAATGAAATAGAATTTAATACAAATATATTTTGCCATGTTTGAATTTTCATCATTGTTCATTGAAGCAAATATAGTCAAAATATCGATTGTAGGACTAAGGCAATAAAATTCGTAATTAATAATTATTTTATTTTACAATTAATAAAGATATTTATTCTTTAACAGTTTTATGCGATAGAGAAATATTTTCATTATGCTTGGCCTTGGATCACTGGCGTACATTTCTATTAGCAAGTGGAAAATTGTATCAAGCGTCTCTAAGACTGCTTGTATTTGATTGAACAAAATCGCAAAATATCATCTAGAGAGGATTGTATTAAAATTCATTCTAGCCTTCAACAGCATTATCATCCGTAAGAAAATTCTTAACTTAATGATAGACATATACGTCAGTGATCCAAGGCCAAGCATAATGAAAATATAGCTCTATCGTGTAAAATTGTTAAAGAATATATTTATGTCTAGTGTTAGAAAATTTTAAATATTTTTAATTGTAAAATAAAATAATAAGAAATAAACAGGTGAAGCTAAATAAAACCCATTAAAAACATCCACGTTGTCAAAATATCCGCGTTGGAAAAATGGTTGAGGGGAAGGCCGTTCAATTCTCTTGTCAAGGGAACCAACCACGCCATTGGACTTTTTACAAGTTTAGCTTTTATAACTGTAATATAAGTTTCGAAGCCCGAATTTATGAATCAATTCTAACACACGTCTTTTATATAACCTTTTAGTGTTCTGAAATAAATAGAAGGAGAATAGACAATAACGCCTTATATTACATATTGTGGCTTCACACATTCCTGTACCACATCAGAAATTTCCTTTTGATGCTAGATTTCCATTATCCTGCTTGAGTTAACTATAATTTTGATAGAAGTCTTACTTCGTGTCTGAAACATTCCCCGACAGGTATTTATTAAAAAAAACTAATGGAGCTGAAGTATTGGTTTCGTTGTGCTTTGCCGGCATTTTTAATGTCAAGATTTTCCTTAAGGGAAATCAGCTATTGAGGTTGTACCTATGACGCAATTTTCGAAATATTTCTTCAAATGTCGATCAATCCCATCTAGTAGATGGCGAAAATGAGGTCCGCGTTCAAAATTATATATATATATATATATATATATATATATATTTGTCTGTCAACACTTTAGCCGTCGCAATTTTTGTTTGATCGTTACCAAACTAGATATCTAATCGTTTTAAGTAAGAAGAAAGATTAAGTTCATTAATGGCTGAAATCAGACCAGTGGGAGGGGAGTTTAAAGGAGATGGTTTTTGATAATTCAAAATATCTCCGTTACTAACCAATCTTATTGTAAATTAACTTAAATACACTATAAACATTGTTATATACATTTATTCTCTATCTTGAATAATAACCTAGATATTTGCATTTTTCACTTTTCAGCCTTCAGCAAACCCCTACTCCTACTCATGTAACATAAACAATGCTCTATTATATGATGAACCACTTTAATCAAAGCAAGTATTGATTTCAACAGACCTTTATTGTACGAGATACATGCAAGAATGTTCTGTTGATCCCCTCTCCCATCTTAAGTTTTCGGACTACTTAAATTTGAGTGATTTAGATAAAAATTATCCTGATTCATTATAAGTTACTGTACTATGCATAGTAAATAATTTTCAATAAAATTAATATGGTATGTTCAGATATATTCCAGTAATTGTTTTTCTTTCCGGTGAAGAATATTTCCATCTATCCGGCTAACCTGTCTGTTTACAATTCAGACGTTGGGTGGTTATTAATACTGACTGACATTTATTCACTTAATATTCAAGGTGTTGTTAAGTGTTACCAGTTTGTATGTACACTTATTGTAAAACTTAACGTGGGAAATCTACTTAGTTTTCACAGCCGCTGCGTGACGAACATTTTAATTAATACTGTTCTAGGACCATTCTGAACGTTAACTGTTTTTGCCTCAGTATGCTTACCGTAAGAAAGAGTAGGCATAAAAACCTGGAATTTTTGCATATATTGGGTAGGATATATACAACCCAGCGGTGCGTTTGTTCTTCAAGAAGCGTTTTCTTTCTACTAATTAGAGTTTGGAGTTTTTCATTATGAACGGATTGTAAACAATGTAGCAGAGGAGAGAAAGGAGAGGAGGTCTTCTCGAGACAACACAAAGACAAAGCTAAAGAATCAGTTCAGAGGAATGGAGCATAGGGGTGGGGAGTTGGTATGAGGAGGTGGGAGATGCCTGGAGGCGACAGGGCTAAAAGAAAAAGGCGGTAAAGAAAGACAAAGGCCAGGGAATGCCAAGATGTAATTCCAAGCTTTAGGGTCAACTAAACTGCCCTTACAACATTCATGAAGTGACACTCTCTCCACATTGACAATGCTCCAATTCTTTCCTCGGAATGTTGACTCAGAGATAAACGGGTGTGTCGTAAATCAGTGACTGCTGCTTATGACAACTACATGGGGTACGTTATATCTTAATGAGATTAAACCAGTCTAACGAATACAAATTGAGTGGTATTCTCTGTGTTTTACAAAAACATTTCCGCGAATTCCTAAGTATTCACAGAACTCAAGAAATCATTTTTTATTACCATTAATCGATGTTAGTGTCATACAATGGATTTCCACGAGAAACATTTTAGCAGATTTCCCTTCAGGGAAATCAGCTATTGAGGTCGTACTCATGACGCGATTTTCAAAAAATTTCTTCAAATGTCCATCGATCCTACCCAGGAGATGACGAAAATGAGGTCCGTTCAAAATTATATATATATATATATATATATATATATATATATATATATATATATATATATATATATATATATATTTCTGTTAACGCTCTAGTGGTCGAAATTTTTGTTTGATCGTTACCAAACTCGATATTTAAACGTTTTATGCAAAAAGACAGATTAAGTTCGTTAATGGCTGAAATCGGACCAGTGGGAGGGGGGTTTAGAGGGGGGATTTTCGAAAAATCGAAATATCTCCGTTACCATACGTCGGATCAAATTGCAAATTAAATTTAATATAAATATTGTTCTATACATTTATTCTCTATCATGAATTCTAACCGAGATATTTGTATTTTTATTAAATGTGGACGGATAACGCACGAGTGAGTTTCCCACCAAAAGCAAGTTCGGCCGTTTCCGTAACTGTTGGAGATGGAGATTTCTCTATTTTATAACTTCACGTGGGAAATCTGCTTAGTTTACGCAGCCCCTGCGTGACGGACTTTTTATTAAGTGTGTGTGGATAACGGACGATATGGGATCGGGTGTTGTCCGGATTAGTTCGGTCGTTCCCGTAACTGTTCGGCTCTCGTGTAAGCTTCTTCTAACCGTTCTTGTCGTGTGAGCTTTTACTTTGTGAGATATATGCAAATACATTCTATTCATCGCCCTCCCTTCTTTAGTTCTTGCATTACTAAAATTTGAGTTATTAAAATATAAATTATTCTGATTCATTATAAATTGCAGTACTAGATATAGTAAATAGTTTGCAATAAAGTTAATGTGTTATATTGAGATATATATCAGTAATTGTTTTTCTTTCCGGTGAAGAATATGTCTATCTATCTGTTCAGCTCTGAGTGGTTGGCAGACCTATTTGGGTAGAATTCCGAAGCCGTTTCCGTTGGTAGCTTATTAAAATTAACTAAAAGATTTTTCATCACCGTTTGTATTTACTCACGGCGGTGTTAAGTGTTAGCTGTTTGCAGATATCTCTATTGTAAAACTGGTCAACCTTTTTTTTCTGTATTTACGAGTACATCCTTGTACATAGTACAGGAACAATTTTAATCACGAAAATTGTCGGTTTTAAGATGTTAAAATATTTGTATTACTTTTGAAATATTTTGCATTCATATTTGCAAAATATTAGACTTATTTTGCATTCATATTTTCTAAACTTTTGATATATTAGCAGATTTCCCTTAAGGGAAATCAGCTATTGAGGTCGTACTTATGACGCGAGTTTCGAAAAATTTCTTCAAATGTCCATCGATCCTACCCAGGAGATGACGAAAATGAGGTCCGTTCAAAATTTTATATATATATATATTTGTCTGTTAACGCTCTAGCGGTCGCAATTTTTGTTTGATCGTTACCAAACTCGGAATTTAATCGTTTTATGTAAAAAGGAAGATCAGGTTCCTTAATGGCTGAAATCGGACCAGTCTGAGGGGGGGGGGGGTTTAGAGGGGAGGATTTTCGGAAAATTCGAAATATCTCCGTTATTATGCGTCTGATCGAAAACTTGTATAGAATTTATCTTATTGCAAATTAAATTTACTATAAATATTGTTCTATACATTTATTCTGTATCTTGAATATTAACCGAGATATTTGCATTTGTATTCTGCATTGGTCGGCAGGAATGAGCTGTTTGGTACTTTCCGAAGAGAGCTCTGGCTGCCGTTTTCGTAACTATTCGTCCCTCGTGTATAAGTTGGGTGATCTCTTACTACTTACTACACTTGTTATTGGGCAGATTTCTCTATTGTAAAACTTCACGTGGGAAATCTGCTTAGTTTACGCAGCCCCTGCGTGACGGACTTTTTTGCATTAATATTTGCAAAGTATTTAGAATATTTTCAAATATGAATACATCTTATGGTCAAAAGGATCTTTTTTTTTTGGTACTCATTTACTGCAATTTGGCAATATCTGAGACATTTATTTATTTAAATAAATACACCAAGATATTAGCATTTTTTTAGTTTTTAGTTCTCAGTAACCCCCCCCCATTCCTACTTATCTCATATTAACTATAAGCTGATATATCACGGGGGGGGGGGTTTAGTGGGTGTTAAAAGAAAAAAACAAATCTAAATATCCCCTTTATTTTTAGTCGGACTGAAAAAATGGTATGTAGTCATTCTCGTAAATCATTTAATGCCCTATAAATTGTGTATTATATACTGTTCCTCTTATTTGAACATTAAGGGGGTTATCAGCATTTGATGTAAACGGCCTTCACTTTTTTGCCTCACGTCCAACTTAAATTTCATGGTACGGCTTAATAGGCCAATTATTAGTGGAGAAATAGTTTTTCTAAATTGAGATAACAACCTACGAATCCGGCACTGGGGAAATCTGCTTAAGTCGCTCAGCACTGTAAGGCGGACTTTTTCTTGAAGAAGTATTATGTTTATGTAGTTTTTCGGAATACAAAAGAGTGCTCCTAAAAAACAAAAATTGTCTTGAATAAATACCAAGATATGTACATTTTCAGCCTTTACTCCTCCACCTCTACTCGTGTACTTTATTCAAAAGTTAATTACCAAATATTGTTAGCATTGAACCTTTACTTCGTGAGATATAAAAAGTCCGTCACGCAGGGGCTGCGTAAATTAAACAGATTTCCACTGTGAAGTTTTACAATAGAGAAATCTGCATACTGGTAACACAATACCACCGTGATTAGATGGTGAGAAATCTTTCAGTTAATTAAAATAAATACCCAACTGAAACGGCTTCTGAATTGTAAGAATAATTTATATTTTAATAACTCAAATTTTAGTAGTCCAAGAACTAAAGAAGGGGGGGGGCGGATGAACAAAACGTATTTGCATAAATCTCACAAAGTAAGGAAGGTAAGGTAAGGTTAAAAACGCCAGGTTAGAAGAAGCTTCCGCCTGAGCCGAGAAATGACGAAGATGGCCGACATAATCCGAACTATACCCCACCACAGACTTCATAAAAATGCAAATATCTCGGTTAATATTCAAGATAGAGAATAAATGTATATAATAATATTTATAGTAAATGTAATTTGCAATAAGATTGGTTCTGTACAATTTTTCGATCCGATGCATAATAACGGAGATATTTTGAATTTTCGAAAATCCCCCCTCTAAACCCCCCCCTCCCTCTGGTCCGATTTCAGCCATTAACGAACTTGATCTGTCTTTTTACATAAAACGGTTAAATATCGAGTTTCGTAACGATCAAACAAAAATTGCGACCGCTAGAGCGTTAACAGACAATTATATATATATATATATATATATATATATATATATATATATATATATATATATATATATATATAGATATATAGATATATATATAATTTGAACGGACCTCATTTTCGTCATCTCCTGGGTAGGATCGATGGACATTTGAAGAAAATTTTCGAAATTCGCGTCATGAGTACGACCTCAATAGCTGATTTCCCTTAAGGGAAATCTGCTAAAAATGAATAGTGTATTTATGATGGTTAATTTGGTAAATATAATCTTTGACTATATTAGAAATTAACTTTAAAAATCACAATGTCAACAACTGTCAATGTAGAAGTATATGCCGTGGGCAGGTTTTAGTTTAGTATGTGTAAATTAACATTTAGCATTGCAGAAAAATGTGGTCACCTTCCACTATTATTAATACCGACCCTTTTAAACAGAAATTATATTTTGGAGGGGCCCCAGGCAAGTAAAACGTTGGGCATTAAATCTAGAATGACTTTAACAGCTGACGAGAAATGCTATGATCAAATATTTGGAGGAAAGGACCCAATACATACATTAGGGGACGCTCAGGCGGGGAGAGAGGTGTATTCCCCTTCACAATGGAAGGATATTACATCAACTTTATATAACACCTCCATTATTTTTCCACCCCTGCTGTCATTGTCCCAAACAAAACCGCGGACGTTTTCATTCCTTATTTTTCTTTTAATAGCTGAAATGGAACAATAACATATACGTTCTCAGGTCTAATTAAAAAATAAATACTCTAGATAAGTTAGATAAATGTCCAATAAATGTTATGACTTTAAAAGAGCTCTCATTTCTAACTTCAGGGACTTTTTCAGGAAAGTGCACTCACACAAACACACGCCTATAACTATACTTATTTATTTATATATTGGCAAATATCTTGAGATAGTAATAATTTCATTATTCATTATCACTTCAGAATAATTAGTAGTAATGATCCTGTTGGACACTCCTGAAAAAAAAACATCATTTCACTTTTCAAATTACAAATCAGCGGATTATGGGCAGGCGGCCGAAAATTGGATTTTCTTTCCTCTTACCTCCCTTCGACTCCACCGTTCAGATTTAAATAAATGACAAACACACAGGGGCCGCGTAAACTAAATAAGTTGACCACGTGCTGGCATTAACACTAGTGGTCTAATCTCACCCCCTCAATTTGGTGAGCAATTGGGGTATTACTTAAGGCTGAAACAAGAAATTATGAATAACTAGCTTTCCATTAGAGTAACAAAAATATGTATAGAACATTTGTAGAGCATCAATAGTTAAACAAGGTTGCTTCTATAAAATATTTTTGATCCGACTCCGAATAATAAAATATGGCATTCAGTGTTGAATGAAACCGTTAAATATCGAGTATGATATAGATCAAAATGAACATTTTTGAGTCTAGATCGCAAAATGGCAAACAAATCATTCTA
This sequence comes from Riptortus pedestris, assembly GCA_019009955.1. Taxonomy (NCBI): domain Eukaryota; kingdom Metazoa; phylum Arthropoda; class Insecta; order Hemiptera; family Alydidae; genus Riptortus; species Riptortus pedestris. The sequence goes on from CM032233.1 coordinate 24,273,819, forward strand.
TCGGAACATTATCTATATATTTCCTATTCCCGTAACAAACAGTCCTGTCAGAACTGAAGAGATTCATAGAAATATTCTTGACCGGAAACAAAACCAATTTCTGAAATATATCAGAATGTAATATATTAATTTTATTGAAAACTTTTTACTATATAGGGGACTGTAATTTATTATGAACCACAATAATGTTTATCTAAATCACTCTCACTTTAGTAATGCAATAACAAAAGGAGGGGGCATCAGATCGCTTTACATGTATCCCATCTAGTAAATATCAGTTGAAAACGATCGTCGGTATTTAAGCTTTTAATAAAGAGGTTGATTTTATAACATTATTGATTATGTGACATGAGAATGAGTGGAGGTTTTTGAGGGCTGAAAACTAAAAAACGCAAATATCTCGGTTAATATTGAAGATAGAGAATAAATGTGAAGAACGATATTTATAGTAAAGTTAATTGGCAATAATATTGATTCTATACAATTTTTCCCACCTATTTATAATAATGAAGTTATTTCGAATTTTCGAAATTCCCCTTCTCCTTTCTCTTAGAGGAAATCTGCTAAAATTCCAAACATCAACTTTAATATTAGTCGGACCAATAAATGTTAAATAACTAATAATTTTTCATATTTAATTTTCTACCATCGAAGTTTTATACATTTTTTACACCATCACAAGGGAGGATTCCATGGGAATAGGAGGTAAACATTTGAAGATTAAACACTTACTTTAGCCATTAAACTTAGCTTTTGTGTTATGCATTGCTTCGGCTTTGCAATTTATAATACGCTTATATTTTATTAATATTTTACCAGATTTCCCATAATGGATGTTATTATTTGGTCTTCTGCCTTATAATCACCATTAATATGAATACAAGGTCACAATTAACATTTCATACAAAAAATATATATGTTCTTAATAGATTCATCACAAGGGTCACCAATGAAAAACATTGTTTCGTGGCTTACCTGCCAACTCTTCAGGGGCTATCCATTTCTGAAGTGCTCGTTCCCTTTATATTTGTTGCAACTGTTCTTTCCTCTCTTTTATTGGTCACCCTTGTCATGAAACTATGAGAACATATAAAAATATTGTGTCCGGAATAAGAAGAAACAATATAAATTATGCATAGATGTTTTGAATACGGAACTTTACTTTGAAAACAATGTATTCAG
>CM032233.1:24277500-24347500 GCA_019009955.1 Riptortus pedestris
TGAGATATTTGCATTTGTATTCTGCATGTGCTCGGCAGCAGTGGCTATGTTCGGACTTTCCGCCGTGAGCTCTGGCGGCCGTTTTCGTAACTATTCGACCCTCGTGAATAGGTTTAGTGGTTTCTTACTACTACAGCTGTTATTAGGCAGATTTCTCTATTGTAAAACTTCACGTGGGAAATCTGCTTAGTTTACGCAGCAACTGCGTGACGGACTTTTTTTTTTGTACTTATAAAATGTTTATCTGTTCAATTTCGTTATTCATCGTTTTTTTTTGTATTTGTCATTGTTACTTGCTGTTATCTATTTTACTTTTGTTATTTAACTTTGTAAAATTTTTGATTTTTGAAAGGGCAAATCACCTTTGATGTCCATAAATAAATATTCATAATAATAATAGTTTTTGATCCAACGGATAAAAATTGTATTCAGCAGATAATTTGGTTTTTAAGAAAAGAGCCATGGGGTGAAGACACCCCCATTCATTTTTTAGCAGGAGACAAATTAAAACAGTAAGTGTGACTTCATCGAATTGTAATAATTATGTGCCAGCTGTTTTATTTTGTTTATGCCAAGTGTTTTCTTTACATACGCCGTATGTTTTAAAGGATACAAAAAAACAAAACAATAAGGAACAAAATAGTAGATAATTTCTGATATTTTGGAGAACTTATAATTGATCATCCATTGCTTATTAAATTACGAATAACGGGCAAATAATTATCGTTTATAAGTGATTTGGATAATAAATTATTCCCTCTGACTGTAACCACATACACATACCCCAATATTGATGGAGTCTTCTCCAATTGTGTGCTTTTAGCAGCATAGAATCCATCACAAGGGAGGATTCAATGGGAATGGGAAATCAACATTTGAACATTAAACACTTACTCTTGCCATTAAACTTTACTTTCGAGTTATGGATTACATCGGCTTTGCAATCTATATTAAGCTTATATTTTAGCAGCTTTTCCATAATGGAAATGAGCTATTGAGGTTTGATCGAGGTTAAGTCGAAACATTCGCAGGGGCTGCGTGAACTAAGCAGATTTCCCTCCTGACGTTTAACAATAGATAAATCTACATACTGCTAACACAACACCACCGTGAATATTAAGTGGTTAAATACAAAAGGGAATACGAGATCATTCAGTCAATTTTAATAATTTCCTTATGGGTAGCGTCTGACATGTAAACAAACAGGTCTGCCAAATTCTCACTGGAAAGAAAAAAATTACTGAAATATATCGGGGATATAAAATTGTAGCGGTTGTGCCGCGTTGCCCCTGGTTATCACTTAACCTAACGCTTATAAAACAAAGTTTAGAAAGTCAGTTGCTAGTGTCCTGCAAGAGAAGACTGGTGTTTGTTGTTTTTAGCTTATTATCTCTGCAAACTACAACAGCCGAGCACCACCTCCAGTTCATCAAGACAGCACAGCTGGAAAGAAGCAAGATCAACCAAAAGAAGCTTAAAAAGCAAGAGTCGGAATCGTGATCTGTAAAATAAAAGGGTTTTTACCTTTTATTTTACAGAGATAGCGGCTAGCAAGAAAGCATCCTTCCAAGCTTTTGTTTTCTACTCCAACTCGGCCAGCAGGGCAGCCTCTCAGTAACCTCTCACTTTACACTCCAACCTTGACGGACCGTAATTCTTTCATACATATGTTTTGTGTTCATAATTTTGAAGTATTATTATTTTTATATTAAATTTAAATATGAATATTAATCAAAATTACAATAATCTTTATTATTTGGAGACAAGATTTTATTTATTTATAGGGAACACCTTCTGAATAATAAAATAACTCTCCCTATAAAAGCATATTAATTTTATTTGAAAACTATTTACTATATCTAGAACTGTAATTTATGAATCAGAATAATCTTTATGTCAATCAATAAAATGTTAGTGGTCCATGGACTTAAGACCGGGGGGGGGGGGGGGGTCAAAAGAACATATATACATGTATCAAGTATAACAAAGGTTTCTTGAATATAATATTTGGTATTTAAGCTTCGATTAATGTGGTTTATTACATAACAGAGTATTGTTTATGTAACATGAGTGGATGTGGGGTTTGCTGAAGGCTGAAAACTGAAAAATGCAAATATCTCGAATAATATTCAAGATACAGAACATATATATATATATATATATATATATATATATATATATATATATACACCAATATTTAGAGTACATTTAATTTTCAATAAGATTGATTCTATAAACTTTTTCGGTAGGACTCATAGTAACGGAGATATTTTGAATTTTTGCAAATCCGATGGTCCGATTTCAGCCATAAACGAACTTGATCTTTCTTTTTACTTAAAATGATTAAATGTCAAGTTTGGTAACGATCAAACAAAAATTGTGACAGCTAGAGCGTTAAGAGACAAATATATATATATATATATATATATATATATATATATATATATATATATATACAGGGTGTATCGCAAGTAGTTGACAATCCTTAAAACGGTAAAACTACACCAAAAATGTAGTTAAACGCCACCAACCGCAGGTTTCTACCTCATTCCGTTCCGGACATAAGCCGCTCTAAGGATTATTTCGAGAAAACCATGTTTTTTATAGGAAACCCCCAATTTATCTACGTTTACACATTTGTTTTCAACGTTTCATTATATATTTGAAATCAGCATAAAATTTACTTTAAGGCTTATGCACTTTCAATGTTCACAAGTAACTTTTTCACACTACAATTACAGATCAAAAAATAGAAATTTAAAAAACGTCTAGTTAGCGACAATGTTTCGAGGATCACTACTCTTCCAAAAAAGATCCTAGAAACTGCCGAATCTCACGAAAGTTGTAAAATTTAATTACCTTTCCAACGGTGTACTAAGAACTCCAATTATCTCTCTAAGGGTGCCAGAGTGTTATGTATGTGAATATGTTTATGAGTATGGTGTGAGTTTGAATATTGTATAGTATTTATGGTATTATGTTACAATATATGGTGCTGAGTTTGTCAATGTCTGTCTTTTTGTTACATATGTTTTTGTGTTGAGCTATATATAACATCTCTTTGAACATTCTTTTTGTTTTGTTGGGCTCTGTGTCTGTTCAAAGAGATGTTATATACAGCTCAACACACAAATTCATTTGACCAACATTGACCAAAACTCCAAGAAACAACAACACCATATATAAAAAGTCCGTCACGCAGGGGCTGCGTAAACTAAGCAGATTTCCCAAGTGAAGTTATACAATAGAGAAATCTCCATACGACAGCCGAACAGTTACGGAATTAGTCGAACTAGCTTTTGGCGGGAAACTCCCCCATTTCATAAAAATGCAAATATCTCGGTTAATATTGAAGATAGAGAATAAATGCATGGAACAATATTTATAGCGCAAAAAACACGTTTTTGTTCCGACGTATGGTAACGGAGATATTTTGAATTTTCAAAAATCCCCCCTCCCACTGGTCCTATTTCAGCCGTTAACGAACTTGATCTTTCTTTTTACATAAAATGACTAAATATTGAGTTTGGTAACGATTAAACAAAAATTGCGACCGCTAGAGCGGTAACAGACAAATATATAGATAAATTGATATATATATATATATATATATATATATATATATATATATATATATATACATACATACATATATACAGTTTGAACGGACCTCATTTTCGTCCTCTCCTAGGTAGGATCGATGGACATTTGAAAATATTTTCGCCATGAGTACAACCTCAATAGCTGATTTCCTATATATATATATATATATATATATATATATATATATATATATATATATATATATATATATGACTTCTTTTTAAGGAAAAGGCATTAGTTTTGCCTCCTTAAGTAGGAGTCTCTTGATTTCCTATTAAATTTAAACCTTATTCAACACTTTTGCAATATAAATTTTAAAATATGATTTTCCCAGTGTGGAGTGACCCCAATGCATAAAGTCATAAGTTATACGATCAATTAAATAGCGATTGTATATTAGTAATAGACCTCCATCTATTACTAATAGAGGAACGGAAATACTAAAGATGAAAATTAAAAACTTTTTTTTTAAAATATGACTTCATCAGTGGTGAGTATAATAATTTATTTATTACAGATTTTGAGTAACTTCACATGTATACACGTAGAGATATATTTACAGTCCAGGTATGTTATAGTCGACTGGATTCCTGAGCCTAGAGAAAATAGGTCACAAACTAGCTTACACGTGGAACAATCGCGCGCCTTCCCATCTTGCTCGTGTTAACAAGGCCTCGACACCAAATTCCACCTCATGCTCGCCTGATAACACAGTCAGGGCTCAACAATGGTTAATGTTCAAGCAATCTCCGCTCCTAGCAATTTTGAACGGATATATCAACTGATCAGGAGTAAATTTTGAAAAGATTACGCCATACAGAATGATATAATATTGTTACGTTTATTACAAAATCAGTAATAAACCTTGTTGATTAGAGTTCTTTTGGATTGAAAAATTAAACACACACAAGCTTCAGAGTTTTTATTACTGCACAATTTAGTTAACAATGCACAACACACTTGGTTATATTCTTAACTACTACTTACAGTATGCACTGATAGATTCACTGTTCTCCTTATTACACAGTCCAATAATTCACTCACGATCTCTGAAGTTCACAAAAACACGGTACTCCACTGATCTTCGCAAAGATAACGGTACTGCACTGTCCTTTACGTAAACACAGCACTACACTGTTCTTTACAGAATCACGGCACAACACTGTTCTTCACATAAAACACTTTACCACACATCAACTAAAACGCACTGAACGCACTGATGATCAATTGAAGACAGCTGAGAACAAACTAAACTAACTCGGGGCGGGCTGGGCCCTTTTAAAGCTTGTCGACAAACATCAAAGCGGAATTGCCTGGACTCTTCTAGATCCGGACGGGTATTCCAGAGAGATGTTCATCTGCTGGCACCTTTGATCTACTTCGTACTTCTTAAATATGAGATTAGCCCTGTTTAATATTTCAATGAACTTAATTTTCGCAACAATATAAATAAAGTCATAATCCTTTGGCAGTTAGTGTAGAGCTGAGATGTCTCACACCACAAACAAATATTAGCCTTCTTGATAATGGCGGTGAGGGGTGGAACGAACCATTCCTCAACCTAAATTCATTTTACTCGAACATCAAGATCTTAAATACCAGTGTCCAAGGTACTAATGAAATTATGCATATGCTTACCAGTTTTATACAACTTGTCAGGGAAGGCCATCAAATGACCAAGTACTACAAACTCTATACATTTCTAAAAAGCAATCCATCAGTGCTCAATTCATTATCATTTTTTGTTTTGCAGTTTTGCATCTTCATGTTGCCACTCTATAGTTTTTTTTAATGCAGTTAGCTTATTTACACTCAAATTTGATATATTCAACACCTTGAATGTGTCAGTCACTTCCAATTTAAACGGCTATGCAATCTGAATCAAAACGTTTGTTGGTTACCATTTGTTCAAATTAAAGACGCTCCTTGAGCATATTGGTAAATCAAGTACAGACAAGTTACCATGACGTTGCCTTTTAAAATGAATTGGCTTGTTAAAACCAAACGTAGTACTTAACACAAAATTTCATGCCAGTAAAGATTCGAAAATTTGAAGAAAACAAATTAAGTGTATCAGGATAATTTTCTGAGAATAATTTCAAGAAAGCTCTGTCTGTCTTTTTGCATGGCTGTCACCAGGGAGAGGTGAAAACTTCCTCCTCTATAAACTCAAGAAAGAATATATATATATATATATATATATATATATATATATATTATATATATTTATTCGTTTATTTGCAACAACATAATTAATTATTACAAGCAAATGATATGTTAGAAAAAGTGGCTTGACTATTGTCTTGAGGTGGGAAGTTGTCCATTGACAATACCCACAATGGAGGGAACATTAAGTTGTTTATGGAGTTAAACTGAAACACTACACGAGAAGATCTCTTGGCCACTTACGCTTCAGACGCCGTCTTGGGTTTTCTGGAATATGAGTAGATGAAAGTGATTCGACTAAAGGATTAGGATGTGCGGGAAGGAGAGAGTGGAATTTCTGATATCGGGATTTGGCGAGACTATGGACAAAAGGAATGTTGAGGTCATTATGGAGAGTTAAATTGGATACGTAGAATGGGGAATCTGTAATTTTGAGGTGTATTCTGGATTGGAGGGTTTGGATTTTGTAGGAATTTGAAGGTTTGGTGGAACCCTAAAGTTCAAGTCCGTACGTCCATATTGGTCTGAGTACTGTCGTATAAATCAGTCATTTGTTGTGTAGTGATAGTTTAGATCTGTTGTCAAGTAGTCTAAGTAGAAGTCTGTACCGTCGACTCACTTCTTGTCTTTTCAATGTGATGTGGGGTATATATATATTAACTCTGGGTTTCAAACTTCTGACCTATCCTCAATAATGTATGATTAACATCAAACAATAACGGTATTGATTAGAGCCAGTTGGTTTGTAATTGAGCGCTGACTCAGACATTTAGACTTTTGGTTCAATGCGTCACAGTCATTTCTATTTTCCCATAACAAAATCATCAATTATAATGGAGTGATCGAATGTCTTTCAGGAATTAAAACCTCGAGATTATTCAGTTTATCTATAATCATAAGGTCGGCTATTATAGCCATCTTCATTTCATAACGATTGTAGCTTGCCCGGCTCCAACATTCATGTTGACGTCAATTAGTTAATTAGGCAACAAGTGCCTGACAGTGCAAAATAATTAGCTAATGATTGCTAGATCCCAATCCGTTTTCTACAAGCAAGTATCCAGCACGTTTGCAAAGGCGTGCACTAAATGGTCAATTTATAATAGTTTCTTAAATTTCAGTCGAATTAAAAATGGGCGTGCAAACTTCTAAATTGAAATTTTGGAAATTCAATGAGAGTTGGCCTATTATTAAAAGTTCAAGACCTTTAAAAGCAGGGGGGAAATATTCTGAAAGCTTGCGGGGAGGGGAGGGCGAAAATTAAAATCAACGAGGAAGTTCTCTCAGCATTCAGAATATCTCTTTTTTCTTCCTGGCGCTGTTGTCCACTTTTACGTTATCTAGCATTCCCCGTTCATAATTCAATACTTTATTTCACACATAAAAATTGTATTTCCATGGGGGTTTACGTTATGTTTAGATAATTTTCTAAATAAAAATAAAATCCATTTGGGAAATGAATTAGGTAACAGTATTATCTATGTATCAAATAATCTCTACTGCCATGCTCTACTGTCTTTGCAAGACCATAGACCATTTAGAGCATTTTGCCGTAAGAATATTCCAGTTGTGGCTAACAGTTTCCTTCAAATTCTGTCAATGTCTTGGTTTGAGTTTTCGGTGTTACCCCCCCCCCCCTTCTACTCATAGGATGTTTTTCAACATAATGAAAACCACTGAATGGGAAGGATATGATTAGCGCTAGAACCTAAAAAGCCGTCACGCAGGGGCTGCGTCAACTAAGCAGATTCCCCAAGTGCAGGTATGACACACGTGAAATCATGTTACCATATATTCTCTGTTTCTTTGAAAATCCCAAGATGAGTAGAAGGGGAGACGGGAAAACAAGATGGTACAAATGAACGCATAGTACTTGAGTTCTGAAAAAACACATAGAACAACAATTCTAGAATTTCAATAGTTTAACAAGATTGATTCTATATACATTTTACAATACGACTCATAAAAACGGAGATATTTTGAATTTTCGAATTCCCCTCTTTCTTTAAACCCCTCCTTTACCAGGTCCGATTTCTGCGAACCACAAATAACAATAGTTAGTGCTGAATATGACGCATAAAAATTTTGAATGAAGCGGATAATATGTAAATTTTCCGTGTATCTCGCATAATAAAGCTCCCATGGAAATAATATTTGTAAATTAAGCTTAGAATAAAGTGTTCCGCGTCCTAACAACTGTTATTAGGGCATGAAGAGGAGTGAGGGGTTTGCTCAAGCTGAAAACTAAAATTCCTAATAACTCGGTTAATATTTATCTTAGAGAAAATATGTAAGTAGTAACATTTATAGACACTTAAATTTCCTATAAAATTAGTTCTATACACTTTTTCGAACCGACGAATAATCAGAACTCAAATTTCCATCGATCCTACCAAGGAGATGACGAAAATGAAAACGAAAAATCTCTCCCTTTCTATGTATGTATGTATATATATATATGTATATATATATATATATATATATATATGTGTGTGTGTGTATATATATATACATATATATATGTATTTTTCTGTAAACATTCTAGTGGTTGCAATTTTGCTTGGATCGTTACCAAACTCCACATTTAAATGTGTTATGTCAAAATAAAGATCAATTTCATTAATGGCTGAAATCGGAGCAGTGGGAGGGGAGGTTTAGTGGGGGAATTTCGAAAACTCAAAATATCTCCGTTATTATTCTCCGAATCAAAACATTTTATAGAACCAATATTATTGCACAAGTAATATTCTATAAATGTTATTTTATACATATCTGTATCATGTATATTATTCGAGATATTTGGATTTGGTTCCTACTCATTTCAGTTTAATAAACAATAAGCTGTTATATCATGAACCACTTCATTACAAGATTAACCCTCCGTTAGGCGCGGGTCATTACCAAACGACTCTAGGCGCGGGTCACCTATGAGGTGACGATGGAGAAATATGTTGGTAAAACTGATTTTTAGGGCAAAAATACAGTTAAACAAATATAAATACTTATCTGAACAAATAGTAGACCAATTTTATTTTAAAACTTAGCCAAGTAACACATGAATATATCTTACAACTATCAAAAATATTAATTCATGTCAGATAACATGAAGCAATTTATGAACTATGAATTCGTTAGGTACTACTTACTTAGCTACTAGAAAACATATATAAATAAAGTGCAATAAGAATAGTTGAGAGCTACTTATTCATTTGATTAGTGCAGGAATAGCAAATACAAGAAAACATTTATGATAAAAAAGGAAATTAAAACGTTTCACATCGAATCTTTTAGTGTTTCAAGTTCAACTCAGGTGAGTTTCTTGCCCAACATGTTTTACTTAAAGTCTTCACAATTCATTCTCGCTCCTCTGTATGTGCGAGCTAAGTAAAGAAGGCCTATATAGGCTTTCTTTTCTGTGAAGTCCGTCTCTTTGGCATCCCTCTGCCTAGAAAATTCTGGCTCAACGATTTTTATAAATTCGTTTGTGCAATGCACAATACTACTAATAATCGTCTTATCAAAGAGCCAGAAGCAGCAGTCAAGTTCATTAGTAACCTCCTTTGCCGCGCCCTTTCACTCCTGGAAGGTGTGACAATACATTTTGTTTTCCTATTGTACGCAAAGGAAAAGGGGTTTCCTGCACTCATACTCAGTCAACAATCTTTCTGCTCACTCTTCTCAATGCAACATTTTTTTTTTAAAATGTTTTAAAACCACGTCACTTTGTTCAGACTCTGAGTCTATACCCCGTTCTTCCAAGCCGTCTTCAAATTCCGAATCTGTGTCGTTCTGTATGTTATCGTCTTCTTCTAAAGGATCCATTAATGGGTGGTGGAGTCTAGCAATATCATTTTGATTACACAAGTCAAAAAATACGTATTTCCTGGTCCATTTTTTCTGAAAATGTTTTAAAAATGCATTGTTAGTCGCGGTCACCTCAGAGGTGTATTCCTTATTTTGTAAGTATTTTTAACTATTCAAAAACAATCTAGGTACTACAAACGTCAAATGATGAATATGTCTAAGGTAAACACATTAAATATAGAAATAAAAGAAATTGAAAAACTTACAACTTCGATCGCGGTGCACCTGTGGGGTGATTTTAACACAAGGAACGCACTGTGTAAAAACTTCCAAGGTCAAACCCATACTGTTTTGAGGAGGAATGGAAGCTAGAAGCATTGCTGGAGGCGGAAGTAGTTAGGTTTATTCAATCGGAAGTTATTAGAAAAACACCTCAAAGATGCACCTGTCAGGACGCCGCGACTATCGGAGGGTTAAATACCAAATATTTTTTCATTGAACTTTTACTTGGCGAAATACACGCAAAATCGTCAAGTGATGAGGTCATCAATTAAGATTTTTCGATCTGTACTCGAAAATGCTCACTTGATTTATACCATGCTCGATATTTATCCGTTTCATTCAACACTAAAGATCATATTTTTTATTGGCTGAAATCGGGGTACGTTGTTATTATTAATCAGATCAGGTAAAATGTTGTAGGGCATATCTTGTTAAAGTATTGACACTCTACAATCTTTGTTCTATGCGTTTATTTATAATTCAAGTATTAAGTGAATTACTCGTACTTTCATTTTTCCTGCCGCCAATACCCCCTTCTACTCATTATTTATTTACATAAAAATAGAGTATGTGGTGAGATAAGTTCACAAGTATGATATACCATCATGAGGGAAATCTTAGTTTACGCAGGCCCTGCTCTGCGGACTTTTTTTTCAGTTGTCATTATAGACCTCAGAGATCTTTGACAGCACGAGAAGGAGATTCACTGTCAGCGTTTTACGGAGTGAGTGACGTATTCGACGTACAACCCCGTTAACCAAGGAGGACCTGCAATGAGTTGGCTCAAGAAGACTGACGGGCCTTCATTGAATCCGGGGGGTCAGTGCTTATCTCACCAGCGGTCAGCTTCCCTTCCTCTTGTATACGCACAAGTGCCGCGACACTAGCGTGCTCTGGTAGCGAAATCGTGAACTAAATTTCTCTCTTGTCGGGGATCGAACCTACAGTTTTCTGAGGGCAGTCGGCCTCAACGCCTTAAAGCACAAGGCAACCGAACACCCCATATATTTATACATACTGATTTTTATTTATTTTCTATGTTTAGACATTCTAATTTTTTTTAGCAGATTTCCCTTAAGTGAAATCACCTATTGAGGTCATAATCATGACGCGATTTTCGAAACATTTCTTCAAAAGTCCATCGATCCTACCCTGGAGATGACGAAAATGAGGTCCGTTCATAGTTAAATATATATATATATATATATATATATATATATATATATATATATATATATATATTTGTTAACGCTCTGGTGGTCGCCATTATTAGTTTGATCGTTACCAAACTTGATATTTACACGTTATATGTAAAAAGAAAGATCAAGTTCGTTAATGGCTAAAATCAGAAAAGTGGGGGGGTTAGAGAGGGAATTTCTGAAAATTCAAAATATCTCCGTTAGAGTACGTCGTATCGAAAAATTGTATAGATTAAATCTTATTGCAAGTTAAATGTACTATAAATATTGTTATATACATTTATTCTCTATCTTGAATATTAACCGAGATATTTGAATTTTTCAGTTTTGAGCCTTCAACAAACCCCCACTACTACTTATTTCATATTTACAATAAGCTGTTATGTCATGAATCACTTCATTACAATGTTAAAAACCAATTATTGTTTTTTTTTTAACTTTTCCATTGTGAGATATATGCAAATACGTTCTGTTGAACCCCCCCCCCTCTCTCTTTTGTTCTTGGATTACTAAAATTTGAGTGATTGAAATAAAACTGATTCTGATTCATTACAAATTACAGCACTAGATTTAGTAAATTGTTTTCAATAAAATTAATATGTTGTATTCAGATATATTTCATTAATTGTTTGTCTTTCCGGTCTAGATATCTATTCAGGGCTACGAGGTTGGCTGGCCTGTTTGTTTACAATTCAACCGCCTTCCGTTATAGAGATTATTAACCTGTATTGTAAATTGACTGAAAGATTTTTCATTACCTTTTGTATTTATTCACTTAACATTCACGGTAGTGTTACCTGTATGTATATTTATTGTAATCCTTCGCGTGGGGAATCTGCTTGGTTTACCCCTGCGTGACGGACGTTTTTTCTTATACGTTTCCATTCAATTTTTTATTATTGGATCTTGAGATGGCTACAGCTACGGATCTGCACCCTGCTGTTATCAATTCAGAAAAAAAATATAAAAGATCATTTTCAAAAAATAAAAGAATCATAGTTTAAACAGTGGACTGTAATTCTAGTAAATATTTGTTACAGTTGGGTAAGTTTATTTATCCATTTTAAAAATTGTTGTGGCAGAAAAACTGTCGGCTAAGCTTGATTCAGCCTTGGGCGTGGATTTAAAAGAAGATTGAGGGAGGATAAGGTTTGGATTAGGGGATTTGAGTGGCCTCAATGAGAACGTGGATTATTAGGTCGCGGGACCCCACTAGAGGGAGGTCTGAAAGAATATTTAAATAATTATTATTAAGCATGTTCGTTGTATCTTTGTATATAATATTGAAAATCGCCAATTATTAATTTCCGACGTTCATATTTATGCTTTAATACTGACTGAACCATTCGTAAGTGTCACCCACGAATTACAGAATGTATAAGGCATATATGGACCACGACCTGCCCGCGAAACATTTTGAAAAACCCAATTAAACACGTTTGGCAGTACATATAAATGCAGAATGACGGTTCTTTCCATTGATGAAAGTTAATAAATCAAAACATTGAAAAAGGCTGACTGACGATAATTTGGAAAATTCCTTACGTCTTTGTATCAGTGGAATTAATCCAAACATGGATTAGTTTCCCAAATTTGACCTCAAGTGTCTCATTGATTTCGGTGTCGCTATTTAACTTTCGTTGTTTGTAATAATTCAAATTTTACGGTTTAATAATAATTTTGTACCTATTATTTTCATTCCATTTTAACAATTGTATTATAATTAGATTGTCGTATAATTTCAGGTCTGATATCTATCCTTAAAAATTATGAGCACTACTTTAAAATGCACTACTTTTAAAAGAGGCCCGCGAACGTATTTGCTAGCTAAAGTTTGGCCCGCGACATGTCAAAGGTTACCCATAAGTGGTATAAGGAATAAACTCATAATAAAAAAGTCCGTCACGCAGGGGCTGCGTAAACTAAGCAAATCTCCCAAGCAAAGGTTTACAATAGATAAATATACACAGAGGTAACACTACCGTGAATGTTAAGTGAATAAATACAAATGGTAATGAGAAATCTTCAGTCAATTCACAATACAAGTTAATAATCTCTACAACTGAAAGTGGCTAAATTGTAAACAAACAGGCCAGCCAACCATGTAGCGTTGCATAGATAGACAGACAGGAAAGACAAACAATTAATAAAATATATCTGAATATAACATATTAATATTGTTCAAAACAATTTACTAAAGCTAATGCTTTAATTTGTAATGAATTAGAATAAGTTTTATCTCAGTCACTCAAATTTTAGTAATCAAAGAACAAAAGAGAGAGAGGGGGGTCAACAGAACGTATTTGCATATATCCCACAAAGTAAAACTTCAATGAACTTGATCTTTATTTTTACATAAACCGTTTAAATATCGAGTTTGGTAACGATCAAACAAAAATTACGACCGCTAGAGCGTTAAAAGACATCTCCCTCCCTCCCCCTCTCTCTCTCTCTCTCTCTCTCTCTCTCTCTCTATATATATATATATATATATATATATATATATATATATATATATATATATATAAAATATTGAACGGACCTTATTTCCGTCATTTCCTGGGTGGGATCGACGGGCATTTGAAGGAATTCTTCGAAAATTGCATCATGAGTACGACCGCAATAGCTGACTTCCCTCAAGGGAAATCTGCTAAAAACTTCAGTTACGCAGAGGCTGTGTAAACTCAGCAGATTTCCCAAGTCCTGTGTAATATGACACTTTATTCACCTCATTTAACTGCATATTGTCGAGTTCTCTCACAGAATGAAACCTATGCAAATAGTAATTAAAATATAAGCATGAGATGATTAATGACCGAGGCACATAAAGAGGAAATCGCGTAAGCGGAAGTGAGGGTTTACAAAAGACTGAAGCAAAAAGTTCGTCAGGCAGGGGCTGCGTAAACTAAGCAGATTTCCCACGTGTAGTTTTACAATAGAGAAATTTCACGAGAGGCAGATCTAGCTTTTGGCGGGAAACTCATTCTAATCCGTTATCCGCCCCGATTTCATAAAATTGCACATATCTCGGTTAATATGCAAGATAGAGAATAAATGTATATAACAATATTTATAGTCAATTTAATTTGCAATAAGATTGATTCTACACAATTGTTCGATCCGACGTATAGTAACGGAAATATTTCAAATTTTAGAAAATCCTCCCCTCTAAACCCCCCCTTCCCACTGGACCGATTTCAGCCATTAACGAACTTGAACTTTCTTTTTACATAAAACGACTAAATATCGAGTTTGGTAACGATCAAACAAAAATTGCGACCGCTAGAGCGGTAACAGACAAATATATATATATATATATATATATATATATATATATATATATATATATATATATATATATATACACACACAGTTTTGAACGGACCTCATTTTCGTCATCTACTAGGTAGGATCGATGGACATTTGAAGAAAAATGTCGAAAATTCCGTCATGAGTACAACCTCAATAGCAGATTTCCCTTAAGGGAAATCTGCTAAAAAATTACAAATACTGTTCGAGTTAAGAAAAATGAATGTGTTCTACGACAGCATTGATATATCAGCTTATAGTAAATAAGACATCATTATGAGCAGAGCTGAAAAAATGTCTTTTGTCAAAAATAGCGAAACAGAATTTTTTAACATTAGTCATAAGTATCAACAAATTATTTTAAATTTTAACATGTGACAATAAAAAATGGGGGTGGAAGTAAGAAAATTGTAATAAAAATTTAATTTGGTACAAACCAATTGTAGTAGAGGAAGAGAAGAGAACAAAAAAAGTCCGTCACGCAGGGGCTGCCTTAACTAAGTAGATTTCTCACGTGCGTTACGTATTTGCACTTATCTCAAAACGTAAAAGTTCAATTATACCTTTATTTGGTATTTAGGCTTCAAGTAATGTGCTTCATAACATAATATCATATTGTTAATATGAGATTAGTAGGAGTTGGGGTTTACGCTAGACTGAAAACTAGAAAATGCAAATATCTCGGTTAATAATCAAGATAATGAAAAAAATGTACATAACGACATTTATAGAACATAACACTTTTAATAAGATTGATTTTATACGATTTTTCGTTCCGATGCATAATAACGAAGGTATTAAGAATTTTCGAAATTCTCCCCCTCTAAACCCCCCCTCCCCTTGTCCGATGTCAGCCGTTAACGAACTTGATCTTTTGTTTTACATAGAATGATTATATATCAAGTTTGGTAACGATAAGATAAAAATTGGGACCGCTAGAGTGATAACAGACAAATATATATATATATATATATATATATATATATATATATATAAATAAATATATATATATATACATACATATATATATGGTGTTGTTATTCTTTTTGGAGTTTTGGTCAATGTTGATGAAAAAATCTTAGTTTATGCCGATATTTCCAGAAGCTTGATTTTCTCTTCTTCAGGGCTGTAAAATTGCAGGTACTACAGTATAATATTGCACATTGTTATTAAACTAGAGTGTAACAGGGGGTGTTTATGCTATTATTACTTACCAAGACTAAAGATACTTAAAATCTACTGCACATAACTATTGCACTTAGGACTAGGGTTACAGTAACCTCCCTGGTCTGTTTACACATAGCAGGGTCACAGCCTTATGTTTTGTATATCTATAGTATATTGTATCATCAACATTGACCGAAACTACAAAAAGAATAACAACACCATATATAAATATAACCTGGTCGAAAACATCAACACAAATATATATATATATATATATATATATATATATATATATATATAAACTCAACCGTAAAAAAACCGGACACTTAGATTTAGTCTTTTAATTTTGTTAAATACTTAATATATATGTATATTAATCTTTTTTAATTAAAATAATTGGTTAATCTATAGGTTATTTAAACAAAATCTGCCAAAAGTGAATAATTTTTATTGATTATTTTCAAAAAAATACAAAAAAAAAAAAGATAAATTAACACATTTAAAAAAAAAATATTCTTCATTTTTATTACAGTGAATGGTAGACTTCGCTACCCCAAGCGTTTCGGCAATGTAACGTAATCTCCGGCCTTCCATCTAAGTTTGAAAGACCCATTATTCTGGACCGAAATAAAAATAAAACATTAATTAAAGAAAATGCTTGGTTAATAATTAAATATGTTTAAATTTGCGAAAAACTACTTACAGTTTAGAATAGATCAACTTCACGACAAATAAATCTAATCTGAGTTTTATCTAATTGTTTACTAACCCTGAAGGGATTAGTTCAATGGACTTAGACTCTACATTCTCTGTAATAACTAGAATACCCACATAAAGAAACACATTGGTGAAAGTTAGCTTTTAATACGACAAATATGAAGTGTCCGGTTTTTTTTTTTTGCGGTTGAGTGTATACATATATATGTCCAGCAATTCTATGCGGCGTACTGTATTTACCAATCTTGCATCTTTGTACAGGGAGTATAGCTCAGCATTGGTCCGGAAGCTACGTAAGTTTGAGCCAGTATCGAAGACAGGACTAATAGACAGTGCTTGATAATGCGAATAAGCATTATCATTTTATAATTCTGAAGATATGGTTGTATGTCGTCGAAAGCCGTAGGTTTTAAATAAAGAGTGGTAGACTGGACTAAGAATAAGATGATTACATCATGTCATTTCAATTACATTATGGTCCCTAGAATGGCATTTAGGGAGACAGCAACTACTGGTTTATGAAGGAGTGAAATATTTCTGACAATGAACGCAATTAAATTGACAATATTTCATTGGGGTGTGCATTTCTCTCGACAGTAAACCCTTTTAGTTCGAAGTAATAATGATGAAAGCTATTTAAGTTTGAATGAGATAAGGGAGGGAAATGAGAAAGTACGTAATGGGCTCAGTGAATAGAACAGGAAGAACACTGGAACGATAAGATAGTCGAGGGATGGAGACAGTCAAATGGAGAGAGGAAGAGAGAGAGAGAGAAAGTGAGAGAGTGAGAGGGGTGGGAGGGTTTAGCGGCAAAAGAAAAGAAGAATATTCTTTCTGCTGGCACTGTTTCACTTTTTCTGTAGCCTAGAAGCAAGGATATGCTCCGACTTTACCTTCCGTTATTTTTTCTAATTAAAAAGTTGTTGTTAAAGAGGGGCTTTTATTTATTTCTAAATGCATATTGCATTCCCCTTGAGAGAGCTATGAATAGCTGACTTAATGTCGGAGCTCGATATTAAGACTCGCCTGTATTCTTTTTCATACAAGCGAAATGTTTTTTTGTTACGAGAAGGAGCACCACACTTCTTACCTCATGGAATAGGACTTTAAAAGTATATGAACTAATGAAGTAAGGTATCTGCTTCTACGGCTTGGTCGTCCTGAAAAGTAGACTACCGTGGGGGAAAAGATTGGGTGGCATTTGCGAGGCTGGCTGAATCGCCCTTTCCTATTCGCATAAGGGCTCACTGCTCACAAGCGGAGTGGAGGAGGATAGCTACTTACATGGCAAAAGCAAAATAATGGCGTGAGATTTGAAAGGTTGGGTATTGTGGATAGAGGGTGATGTACGCGGTACGAGAACTTGTGTTTCACTCAAGATGAACGCTAAAGAGTTGACTTAGAGGTAAAATGGAAAGGAAAAATAGTGCTCATCGATGTCCACGTGGTCACTGCTGCAGGATTGAGATTAAAAGTGGACTTGGTGGAGGGTTAGTTGCTCCTGAACTATTTGAGAACGTGCGAGAGTTACCAAAAACACGCTACCCAACAAATAAATAAAACCATAAAAGAAACATTTCCATCCATTAACTTAGGGCTCGCAACAAAAACTAAACTCAAATCCCTCTACACCAATCTCAAAGACCTTCTTCCCCTTGACCAAAGCACCAACGTCATATACAAAGTCCCATGCTCTACACCCAACTGCAATGCTTTGGAGAGACTAAACAACACCTAAAAACAGACTATACAACAATAACGCACCATTACAAAGGAAGAAATAGACAGTTCCGCCCTCGCAAAACACACCGTCACAAACAACCACACTTTTGATTCTATTTACACATCCATACTTAAAACACAAAAATAAATCACCATAAACGTCTCATATTGAAAACCTTTCACATTAACATAGACCCCACAAGCATAAACTACAAAACAAACAAACAAAAAATATCTCCTACATAAGCACACATATTAAAAATACTTCAGGCTCATTGACCTTCCTTCTTTTTGGTTTTCCCCAACCCCCTCCCCATACCCACCTACCTCTGCCTTATCCTTCATTCATAATGTAGTCTACACCGAACATGTAGTCTCTGCTCTTCCCCTATATAAAACTGGTATGTACCTTACCTAATTCTTTCAATTTATCTAGTCTTTATTTTTCTGATATAGTGTTTACACCTACCCCCACCTTGTTCTGTTTTATATTCACCTGTTATTTCTCTTATAAAATATTACATTTGAATTTTTAGTCCAATTGTACATTTAAAAGAGAATATTATGTTGTTTCTTATTCAACTATTGTTCACAAATTTGTTCACTTCTTTTGTTTTGTTCATTATTCAGCTCTGAAGAAAGGAACCAATGGTTGCCCGAAACTGTAAGCTCTTGCAATAAAACTTTCTATAAGAAGAATTAAGAAACCATTCTTTAGCCGACACCCAACAATCCTCTACTAGCTTGCTATATCCAACGGCTAGCAATACAACTAATTATCATGCAAGAGTTAAGTATGAATGCGCTGTATGGCAGCGTTGTCTGCAAAGATATGAAAGGATAGCACCTCCTTTTACTGCTTGGACACCCTCAAAAGCAAAATACCTCAGGAGTGGGGATTATGCGTCATTTACCAAGCTGGGAGTATAGCCACGGACAGGGCTGGGTTGTTTTCTGGTGGAAACACCTGCTCACGTCCTGAGTTACTGTTGCCAGACTCAAAAGAATACATTATCTTTACGGAATAATGTTCGCTTTGTAAGGCAGGTTTTTGTGCTTAGAGGGTAGAGCACGTGGTACGTAAACTTGTTTGTACCTTTTTGGGGTTTTTATTTATATCTAAATGCATATTGCTTTCCCCTTGAAGAGATACTACAGCTGATTTAATGCCAGAGCTCAAATTTAAGACTCAGCTGTATTTTCTTCATATATATAGGGAAGTTTTTTGTTGAGAAAATGAGGCTACTACTTACCTTATGGATTTTAAAAGTATTCTCTTCTGTGATGTAGTAATACAATCTCAGCTTTTCACTTTCAAAAATTACCCGGAACCATCTCTCCAAAAAATCATTAAGCCTATCGAAACTATTAACGAAATATACTTGTACGTCATACATTCTATGATAATTGTAGACATGTTTGAAAGACATAGCTTATTCAAGAAGGAAATGGCATTTTGTTTTGTTTAGTGTGAGAGGTGAACTCATTTTCAATTTTAATGTCAATTGACTTATCTGTACGTCTGTATTAAATTTAATGGAATTTGTGTGTCACAATTTCCGCGAAAAAAAATTGACATGAACAAGTTTCCTTGTTATCATAAAGACTACCAAAAATAGCTCTTGCTCTCCGGTTTAGAAAACAAAAAGTGTCGGAAGCTTAGAAAGAGCTGGTCTGTGACCATCACCCAGTAGCACATCGTTAAAAAGCTAATCTCGTTACATTCTACAACTTCTTCCAACTAAGTACTGATTTTCCTTCATATAAGTCTATATTGCAAGACTTTAAATTGTTATTAGTGAAATTAATGAAAACTTTAAGTAAAGAAGAAAATTCTCTGAGTTTACAGGCTTGCTTTGAAAGGTGACATGAAAAATTGTGAGCCGGAAATAATTATATAGATCAAAAGAACGACTCTCAAACACGCGGGCGCACACACACACACACACACACACACGCACATAAGGTTAGTGGGCTGTGTTTTTACCACCAGCAAGTAGAGTTGTTGTCTTGTAAGAATCAAATTAAAACTACAAATTACTCTTTTAATGCTCGATTTAGTTTTGTGAAATCATCAAATCCCATACATAAGATTACAGTAATTTGTGTTTTGTAAAATGATCCAATATTATGCATAATATTTATGCAAATTAAATTTATATTTATTTATGCTGGTATTTTCGTTATGTGAAAAATTTAAATTATATGAATGAAATCACAAATATTTCGGTTTAGTTAAATGGAACGATTTTATGTATTAAATCTAAGGTAACTTAGTTATAGTATGTAAAATGTTCCAATGCTATGTATAAAATTACTGTTATTTTGCTTATCTGAATTGTTCCCTCGCAATGTATATTTTGGTTATAAGACATATTTAAATACTATGTATAAAATCAAACGTATTTTGGTTATGTAGATGTTTCGATTTTATGTATGATACCAGAGGTAGCATAATATGTGAAATGATTCTAATACATGTATTAACAGGTAATATGACCAGGTGACATGTATAGGTTCAATGCTATAAAATACAAATCTTAAGAATATTTCATTAATAACTCATATAAAAATAATTAAAGTATAACATCGTTGGGATTACGATAAGCAAAAAACAAAGTAGTTAATGTATATTTCTTATTACCTCTCTGCAATACTTGATTTGCCTTAATATGTCTTGTGAGTCCCGTATACAATAACCAAGATTTATATTTTCCTTAAGTGCCCACGAATAAAACATTTAATGGAATTAGTAGTTCCAAATTATTAATGAAAGATTTCAGCCGGAAAGTTAGAACTGAGTTTATTCAATACTTCCTTAAAGTAAAAGTTTCGCGTTAAGGCAACTGTTAAAACGAAACAACGATTTCATTGGGAGTTATGGAAGTTCTATTTAGTTTTCAAAACGGTCTAGCACTTCCTGCAGTAAATTGAGCCAATTCTTGAGAGGGGAAATGAATTAAGGAGGGCTAAGGCTCCTTCTGAGCTCGGTTGAAATTCTTAAGCAACAATTAGTACCGGCTCTCATTAACAGCAAAAACTTATCCAGGACTGAGGAAATTAACCTGCCCCTGCAAAAAAAAAAGGTCTGGCCACAGGGTTGGGTAAATTAAGCAGATTTCCCAAGCGCTGTTTTGATAAACTGGTGATCTTGTCATATGTTCTCGATCTCTTAAGTAAAAATCCGATGAGTTGAAGTGGGGGTTTAATGAAGACTGAATTCAAGAAAATAACAATGTCTCACTTAATATTTAAGTTACGAAACAATGTATAAAACAACAATTTGGTAACTGTGATAGTTTAACAATGTAGATAGACTGATTGATTGATTTTACTGGCAAATATATACAAATTTTTGCCCGGTTCTGGCTCATTTAGTGTTAGTAATCTTACTAGTAAAATACGCAGAAAATATACAAAAGTCCGTCACGCAGGGGCTGCGTAAACTAAGCAGATTTCCCACGTGAAGTTTTACAATAGAGAAATCTGCCTAATAAAATGTTATGCTAAATGTGCTAAAATGCTCGGCAGCAGTGGCTATGTTCGGACTTTCCGGCGTGAGCTCTGGCGGCCGTTTTCGTTACTATTCGTCCCTCGTGAATAGGTTTAGAGGTTTCTTACTACTACAGCTGTTATTAGGCAGATTTCTCTATTGTAAAACTTCACGTGGGAAATCTGCTTAGTTTACGCAGCCCCTGCGTGACGGACTTTTGTATATTTTCTGCGTATTTTACTAGTAAGATTACTAACACTAAATGAGCCAGAACCGTAGAGGTAAGAAACCTCTAAACCTATTCACGAGGGACGAATAGTTACGAAAACGGCCGCCAGAGCTCACGGCGGAAAGTCCGAACATAGCCACTGCTGCCGAGCACGTGCAGAATACAAATGCAAATATCTCAGTTAATATTCAAGATAGAGAATAAATGTATAGAACAATATTTATAGTAAATTTAATTTGCAATAAGATTGATTCTGTAATATTTTTCGATCCGACGTATAGTAACGGAGATATTTCGAATTTTCGAAAATCCTCCCCTTTAAACCCCCCCTCCCACTGGTCCGATTTCAGCCGTTAACGAACTTGATCTTTCTTTTTACATAAAACGGCTAAATATCGAGTTTGGTAATGATCAAACAACAATTGCGACCGCTAGAGTGGTAACAAACAAATAAATAAATAAATATCTATATATATATATATATATATATATATATAATGTATATATATATATATATATATATATATATATATATATATATATATATATGTATATATATATATATATGTATATATATATATATATATATATATATATATATATATATATATATATATATACAGTTTTGAACGGACCTCATTTTCGTCATCTACTAGGTAGGATCGATGGACATTTGAAGAAATATTTCGAAAATCCCGTCATGAGTACAACCTCAATAGCTGATTTCCCTTAAGGGAAATCTGCTAAAAAAAACGACATAATGTTAACCTACTATATACTTAAAATAATACATTTTTTTTAAATAAATGTTTTCAAGTAGTACTAAAACTTCTAAAATTCTTTATAAACTTAATCTGATTAGTACTATTTATACATCTTATGTATTTACATTTATTTATTTGTTTCCTGTGACGCGTAGGGTTAGGATTAATATGATTTGGGCAATCAACTACTAGGTTATTATGCCCTTTATAGTAGTATAATGCTGTTTGCAAGTCCCTGTTTTACTCCATGTCTTAAATAATATCAACTAATATATTGTAAATACCGCTCGTGTCATATCCTAAGGTGTATTAAATTTACTAATTTCCTACACAATTATTTCTTAACTAAATCCTGTAACGTGTAAATTGACTTTGTTTGACGTTTCAATACCAAAGTGTTTAATAAACAATATTATTATTAAAGTTTAACAATGTTGGTTCTACAAAGAATTTCGATCCGGCTCATAATAACGGAGATATTAATAACCGATGTACTTTTCAAATTCTTCCCTCTAAATCCTCTATTCCTATTTTATCCAATAATGAATATGGTATTTTAGTATTGAATGAAATGGTTAAATAACGATTATGGTATAGAACAAATAATAACATTTTCGACACAGGAACGTAAAAACTACGTCACGCAGGGGCTGCGTAAACTAAGCAGATTTCCCTCGTGAAGTTTAACAATAGATAAATCTACATAAAGGTAAGAAAGACAATGGCACCGTCAATATCAAGTGAATAAGAAGCAAACGATAATAAGAAACCTCCAGATGGTAAGGACCTGAAACGTAAACAAACAGGTGTGTCAACTACTCATTCGGAAAAAAAAAACAATTACTGAAATATATCAGAATATAACATATTATTTTCATTGACAACTATTTACTATATCTAGTACTGTAATTTATAAGGGATCAGAATCATTTTTATTTCAATCAATCAAATTTTAGTAGTCCAAGGGGAGGGGGTTACTGAATTTTGAAAACTAAAACTTCTTGGTTAATATTATAGTTACAGAAAAGATGTTCAGAATGACAAATGTAGGAAATTAAATTTTCAAAAAAATTAATCATATAGCATCTTCTGATTCGACTCATAATAATGGAGATATTTCAAATTTTCGATCATATTATTTTATAAAATGTGTATAAAATATTACAATCATTTTTTTTAAAATAAAATATCATTATTATACTAATTTATAGTCTCAACAATAGTGTTTGTAACAAAAGTATTAAGGCCTTCCTAAGGGCAATAGTCTACACTAACCAGGGCGATCTTCTGGATAGTGGAGTATTTTTTTGAAGGAACAAATAACCATTAGCGTATTTTTTAAGCTTCAAAGAGCAATTAAACAACATAAGAAGCAATTTGTCTAGATTCCTCATATCAATTAATTCAATCACAGTACATACTTGGTTTACTAACAACTATCAATATTTTTCAACCTTTGAAAAAAGTTTTTAAAGGGAAATGAAGTGAAAAGCTGTTGAATGCGACTAATGATGGGGAGAGAACAATATTTTCCTAACGAGAAAATACTTGTTAAAATATATCTCAGGATAAACGAATGCCCAATCGACCAAATCACCCTCTCCTATTCAATCCTTTATCTAGTTAGTCGTTTCTATATTTGTCCTTCTTGAACAAAACTTCTATTTCATTTCATTCAAATCAATATTAAAAGTCAGGTGCATTCTTAATGATTTCCTATTAAACAAATAATTCTTAACTATTTTCATTTAAGTCTCATGAAAGTGATAATGAATAATGTAACACATTAAATTTCCACAATCGTGGAAATCAATGTATCTATTTATAAGATGAATAAAAACATCAAAAGTCCATCACGCAGAGGCTGCGTAAACTAAGCAGATTTCCCACGCAAAGGTTTATAATAGCTAAATATGCATACTGGTTACACTACCGTGATGCTCAGAAAAAGGAACAAAGCAATCAATCTAGCAAGCATCTTTTGCCAATTTCAGAGTGAATAAATGCTTTAAAAATGAATATTCCTTTTTTAGTTCGTAGCCCCTAGAATAAATGGGAAATCGAGAGATCTTGATTACTTTGCCGTAAATGCGGGTAAGAGAAGAAACCCTATCCCGCGACTGGGCAACTGTCAACTCAACATGCCTTCCTCATTACACATATCCATTAGAAAGTAAAGCACACTTTAATGGCACTGCTGATGGAAAAAGGGGCGCCCACTAATATATTTCTCTCTGTGTGTCGTCTGACCCTTAAAGCTTTAGTATCTGCTGTTTTCATGCGATCATTATTAAACTACATAACTACAAGTTTCTAGTCAAACGAAACGTCAAATTCATTAATGACTGAATGAGTGGGGATTATAGAAAGGTTGAAATGTAGCTTCCTAAATATTTCAATTAATATGGCATCAAATAGGAAATGTTAACTATTCAACACACTTATCCAATCTTGATTTTATAATTATTTCTTCTATGTTCTATATTTTTTTTCCGGTGACTAGAAAATTTGCTTGGCTATTTTTTTAATCAACCTTCAGTGACCCCTCCTCTCTCTTATCCAGCTGTTGAATGAATAAATATGGTATGTCTAAAGTTCACATTGGACTCATGAAATAGATACTGACGAGGGGAGTGCACGGCCTCCCCCTCCCCACCAATTTGAATGAAATTTATTTTAGTGTTTATTAACCAATGAAAAAATTATGTTAAAGCGAGAGAACGCACTTCTCAAACGTTCGTCTAAAAAAAATAGTTAAAGTTTTCCTGAAAGGCTTAAGCTGTTCCCAAGACGTCTATTTCAAAGAGCAACTATTTTTTGGGAGATTTTTTTTTTTCATTTTTTGCTTCTAGGACGTATATTTAATATTAATAAATAAATAAAAAGTTTTTTTTTTTTTTTAATTATCGGCATTTAGTTTTTAGTGTGTTCCATATATTAAAAGAAAATTCGAATGCTTTCTGTCAAAAATGTAATTGGAATAAGGAATTATTTAATATTATACCTGAAATATATGTCAGACTAACGGACAGAGTGTGGGAGATTACAAGAACACGAGTAAAAATGTAAAAATCGAGAATAGACATACTGAGAAAAAAAAACTGTTTACCTAAACACAATTATCGTTGTATTTTCTTTACAATGGCTGTTATTTGGTAAGAGAATCCATCAGTTATACAGCTCACAAATCCCAATAACTCAATGCCGCCGTGACGAGTTAATGGATGGGACTCCACTACTACAACTTCTTAATTGATCAATTATATACTTGCTTCTCAAAATATTTAATTAACATTTCAAAGTTTGCTTCTGTTTGACTTCTCTATTTCTAACTCTTGAAGCTTTCCATTAACGTCCTTTCAGCGTTTAGAATAAAGAAGCAATTATTTCTACCTCTTAATAGTAAATCTTAAAAAAAAGTCCCTTAGGAGATTTTCAATCGTAGCAGATTTCTTACTTTCAATTTAACAATATATGGTATACAATAATTTACATGGATTTATGGTTAAGTATATTTATATGGAGCGAAATATAAATATCTCACAAGAGGAGTGCACGGCCTTCCCCCCACCGATTTGAACGAAATGTTTTTAGTCTTCAGTACCCAATGAAAAAACCTATTCTTTTAAAGCAAGAGAACGCACCTCTCAAGCGTTCGTCTAAAAAATTTTTTTTTCTATATGTCGCTACTGCAACAGAACGCTGACTGTAAAACACATACTAACTGACTGCACACAAGTGAAAACGTACCCACGGCCCACAAATGTATGCGAACTACTGGCCGACAGTAGCCAATTTATGGATGATGTGATAAACGGCTGAACCGAATTTTATGAAACTTGGTATGAATATTACTAATAACCCAACTTAGACTTTAGGCAATATTAAAATTCTCTGAGATGAACAGGAGTGGGGGTTATAAGGGAAGCCAGAAATTAAAAATAGCGATATTTCGTTTCCTATTAGTTTTTCGGCAAATATGAACATAACAAAAGTTTTTTCTTTTGTTATTTACAGTAACGTT
Source organism: Riptortus pedestris (assembly GCA_019009955.1). Taxonomy (NCBI): domain Eukaryota; kingdom Metazoa; phylum Arthropoda; class Insecta; order Hemiptera; family Alydidae; genus Riptortus; species Riptortus pedestris. The sequence continues at coordinate 24,303,980 of CM032233.1, forward strand.
TGTTATATACACTTTTTTCGTATACCGAATTATAAACGTAATATACGCTAAAACCTATAGCGGAAGTGAACAATTTTATTTGGGACAAAAGATCCAACCGAAATAAATAAAACTCGGTATATGTATTATCACTAACACTTTAATTATAACAAGCCATACCAACATTTTAGGGACGGGCAGGAGTGGGGGTTATAAGGGATGCCAGAAATTAAAAATAGCGATATTTCGTTTCCTATTGGTTCTTCGGCAAATATGAACATAACAAAAGTTGTTTACTTTGTTATTTTGAGTAACTTTTGTTATATACACTTTTGTTTTATAACAAAGTATAAACGAGATATACGCTAAAAACTAAAGCAGGAGCAACTATTTTATTGGGCACTATCGGTAGAACCGAACTTAACAACACTCGGTATGTAAATTAGCATTAATTCTTCCATGATTATAAGCTGTACTAAAAATTTTAGGTTCAAAGGGAAATGGGAGTTATAAGGAAGGCCTGAAATAAAAATTCGCGATATTTCATCATCTATTTGTTTTTCGACATTCGTTTTATAATTTTTTTTTGTAAAATAAGGCATGAAGCAAGTAATTTGCTTAGAAATATTTATATGCTCAACAATACATTCCAATATAAACTACCCACGTATCTCACCTGGATAAGTTAATTCAAATTTTATCCTTAATAATTCATAACCATGTTATTTTTTAACGCCAGTAACAGTTTGCACCAAGTAAGGTATACTGCCCCCACCCTTCTCTAAGTGTATTTAATACATAATTTAATTAAAACGTGAAAAATATTTGAAACAGTTTTAGAATTGTGAAGATAATGTAACATGATTTTTTAATATATTTGAATGCATTAGAGGATAGCTATCCAAAATGCATTGCAGGTTGGCAGCACTGAGGCTATGTAGGTGTCGAGCTATATTATATATATATATATATATATATATATATATATATATATATATATATGTGTGTGTGTGTGTGTGTGTGTGTGTGTGTTGTTCCCGCTCTAGCGATTGCAATTATTGTTTGATCGTTACCGAACTCGATATTTAGTCGTTTTATGTCAAGAGAAAGATCAAGTTCGTTAACGGTTGAAATCGGACCATGGAGAGGGGGGGTTTAGATGGCGAGAATTTTGAATATTCGAAATACCTCAGTTACTATAGGTCGGATCGAAAAAATGTATAGAATCAGTATTATTGCACATTAAATGTACTATAAATATTGTTATATACATTTATTTTCTATCTTGCATATTACCGAAATATTTCCATTTTTCAGTTTTCAGCCTTCAGCAAACCCCCACTTCTACTTTGTTACATAAACAATACTCGATTATGTAATAAACCACATTATTCAAACCGTAAATACCAAATATTGCTAGAGACCTTTATTATACGAGATACATGCAAATATGCTACTACTACTTAAATTTAATTGATGGAGATAAAAATTATTCTGATTCATTATACATTACAGTACCAGATATAGTAAATAATTTTCATTAAAATTAATATGGTATATTTTCCTATTACGGTGTTTCCATCTTCAACGACTACCAATACTTATTCAATAAATGGCTTCTTATTGTGTAGTGTAATTTTCTTTTTAGCCAAAAGGAGCTTCTACAGTTAGATTTATTCAGAAAGAGAGTCGGGATTTTCCCTAATCAGCGGGGAATACTGAATATTCCTCATACAAACACTCCCAGTTCTAGAGAGGAATAATAAGTTACTTTGGTCTGTAATCGGCGCACGTTCCTCTCCTGCAACATTTCGTCAACCCCAACCCACTTACTTATCTGATTAACATAGTCTTTGACTCTGTTGCTTCCTAAGTCAAACCTCATATATTTATTAGGTCCTCAAAAAAGATGGTCGTTGCTTATACCATACATCACTGCTCAGTAATTTTTGAATGAATGCAAATATTTCGGGGGGAATATACAATAGTTATATATTCTTTTCAGATATGATTAAACAGGAACTGTTTTAGCAGATTTCCATTCAGGGAAATCAGCTATTGAAGTTGTACTCAGGGCGCAATTTTCGAGAAATTTTTTCAAATGTCCATCGATCCTACCTAGTAGAAGACGAAAATGAGGTCCATTGAAAATTATTTATATATATATATATATATATATATATATATATATATATATATATATATATTTGTCTTTTATCGTTACCAAACTCGATATATACGCGTTTTATGTGAAAATAATGATCAAGTTCTTTATTGGCTGAAATCCGACAAGTGGTAGGGGGGTATAGAGGGAGAGAATTTCAGAAAGACTGGCAAGAATACATCGAAAATATAATTTATGAGCAGTATTCAGGCAACATAAAATATTCAACGAATATTTAAAGAGCCCAAAATACACCCAATTATTACAAGATACTGGAGTATATATGATACCGTTTGATTGCGGTAAGGTTTATGTGGGGCAGATAGGTAAAGAGACTGCTACAATAGTCATCCAACACATGGCTGATCTAAAACATAACAGAACAAAGACATCCGCTATAGCTAGACGAGGAAGTATTTGTCCTCACCAAATTTAATTTGACGAGGCAAAGGTTTTACACAGAGAGGACCCCCTCGGTAAAAGATTAGTCCTGAAAGCTCTAGAAATAAATAGGAGAACAAATACATTAACGGCGTGGATGGTGTCATAATTTCCGAAACGTGGAATGCCATATTAAAATAAAACTCCAAAACATATGATTAATTGAAGTAGCTACTCAAATCAATTTTATTGCCTGACGAAGATGGACGCATTCCCATCGAAAATTTGCAGAACAACCAAAACTCCAACCGCTAGAGCAGACAGCTGAAGTCCTCTCACTGACGAAAGTAATGTTATGTGCATTTTTTTCACTATATTGATTATTAACCAAAATACTTGCATTTTATAGATTTCGGCCTTCAGTATAACTCACCCCCCCCTCCTACCCATTTCATATTAACAATTAGCAGTTATATTATGAAGCACATTATTTCAAGCATAAATACCAAATATTGTTCTTATTGAACTTTTACTTTTTGAGATAAATACAAATACGTGACACACGTGGGTTATCTGCTTAGTGTACGCAGCCCCTATGTGACGGACTTTTATTTTTCAGTAGTCTAAAAGAATTTCTACAAATTTTAATCATAATATTTTAGACTTAGCAACAAGTAACGAAGGCCGCTCCTCATCGATTCGACAGTGGTATAAAACAAATCTATAATTCCTTTCTGTTTATAGTCGGGTACATTGTCTCTTTAACGTGGAAACCAGTTACTAATCATGTTTAAAGCTTATCAACTAAAGTGCAATTTAATGTTAATACAAACCATGCCAATCAAATTATAAAGGGATGTTATTAATTTTAGCAGATTTCCCTTAAGGGAAATCAGCTATTGAGGTCGTACTCATGGCGTGATTTTCGAAAAATGTCTTCAAAATGTCTATCGATCCTACCTAGTAGATGACGAAAATGAGGTCCATTGAAAATTATTTATATATATATATATATATATATATATATATATATATATGTCTGTTACCGTTCTAGCGGTTGCAATTTTTGTTTAATCGTTACCAAACTTGGTTTTTAATCGTTTTATGTAAAAAGAAAGATCAAGTTCGTTAATGGCTGAAATCGGATCAGTGGGAGAGGGGTTTAAAGGGGGGATTTAGAAAATTCGAAATATCTCCGTTATTATACGTTGGATCAAACACGTATAACACCAATCTTATTGGAAATTAAATGTACTATAAATATTCTTACATACATTTATTCTCTATCTTTAATATTAACCGATATTTTTGCATTTTTATTAAGTGTGTGTGGATAACGGACGAGATGAGATCGGCTGATGTCGGGTCTATTCGTGAGTATCCCCTGAAAGCTAGATCGGCCGTTTCCGTAACTGTTCGGCTCTCGTGAAATTGGATAAGAGACTCGTTACTACTACTGTTACTAGTATGCTGATTTCTCTATTGTATAACGTCTTGGGGAATCTACTTAGTTTACGCAGCCCCTGCGTGACGAACGTATCATTGTTCTGAGTGTTAACTAACTTATTGCCATTATTGATGGACTGACAGAACTATAATAGAAATCGTATTATTTTTTTTTCTTTTCAAATCATTTACATTCAATGTATTATTTGTATGAACCATGTTCTTTATGCGAAGAAATGAAATGCAATTGACAATATTAGTTCATTTTTATAATGTAAATAAAAATGTCGAGTTATCTTTTCTTTTTGTTAATATTTAAAGAAAATAAATACATGTAATTTGATACAGCTGTGTATTGACGTCAAGACGTAATATGTCTAGTTACAGGCACTAATCTAGTAGGACAGCTTCGAATTACTCACTAATTAATACCGAATACCGCGGTGTTCAATAACCATTTCTAATCCTCAATATGGAACATTTCTTCACGTAGTAATCGAGAAAAAATAATGATAGCTTATATTGATAGATTATGTATAGTTACTAACAAACTACGGAAAGGTCACTGTTATTGTATTGACTCTAATTAACACTTTCAAATTATGATTCCATCCGCTAGAATAAATTTTAATCTACGATATTGACGCCAAACGTGACTTGGTGTTCATTTGACTGCGATGAATACGATCAAAGAATAGAAGAAAGCGGGGAACCATTGTAAAAGAAAGAAATTAAATGGGAGTTTACGTGCGAAGTTACGAGAAAATTATAGAGAAAGAGGTCTGTCCTCAACAACAGCATCTACATATGTTTTTAAAATAAAATGTATCGATAAGCAAACAACAAAGCTGGATAGGTTTGCCCACACTGGGAGTGCTTTAGTCCGGAAGGAAATAAGTTTCAATATTTTATCATTCATTAAAATTATTTTTTGAAGCTATGAAAGGAAAGGTGGAAGTCAGAGAGGTCGGAAAAACATTACAATAAACTGCAACAAATCAGAGAAATTGCTGAGCATTGGAATACTGCAAGTAGCAAAATCCGAGAAGAGGAGGTCGTTCTAGCCCGTGTCCGAATTGGACACACAAAATTAACACAGTTATTTATTGAAGGGCTTATTCCCACCAACCTGCAATTGTTGTAATGTCCATCTTACCGTCTCACATCATCTCCTCAATTGTAAGAAATACGATCTTCCAAGAAGAGCTTTGAACCTCAAACCTAGCTTAAGAGAACTCCTTGGAGACGACGAAGAAGACATAAAAAGGCTTTTTTGCATTTTTAACTGAAACTTGTTTGTTCCAAGAAATATAGAACCACCTATCGCTAATGTCAATAGTAGAAGCGGTGTTTATTACAATGAAATAAATGAATAAACGAAAGGTGATTTGAACCCTAAACGGATCTTTTCCAGCTAATTAGAGAAAGTGATGTCACTTTGATATCATAAAAAAGTATTTTGTGATGACAGAATACAATGGAGGGGTTTTTAATTCCAATTCTGCCTTAAAACTGTGAGCCGGCAATTAGTGGGCAAAGGGAATAAGCAGTAAGGAAGGGACTGAATTTGCTAAATTATTCTAGTAACATTTTTTTTAAGAGGAAAAACCTTTATTATTACTTAAAATACCAAATTCACACATGGCCTTGAGGAGGGCCGTGTAAACGAAATCTGATGTGGGCACAAATGGGTTCTTTGTACTCCTATTAAGTTGGATGTATATTTATATAGTATATTCTAAATATTAAACCAAAGGAATGTTAAATATAAGTCTAAAATCATTTGTCATAATATACCTGCAATAAAAAAACTTGATGAGTACTAATAAAATTATTAACTCCCGCTATATCTTATAGCGTATATCTCGTGTATACTTCGTTTACGAAAAAAGTGAAAATAACAAAAGTTACTCTAAATAATAAAATAAACACCTTTTCATATGTGCATCTTTGCCGAAAAACCAATAGGAAACGAAATACGGCCATTTTTCATATAATGCCACCCTTACAACACCCACTCCTGGTCGTACCTAAACATTTTGATAATATTGTAAACATGGAAGAGTTGATGCTAATTCGCATGCAGAATTTTGTTTCGTTCAGTTTAAATCGTGCCCAATTAAATTGTTGACTCCCGCTATAGTTTTTAGCGTATATGTCATTTACACTTTGGTATACGATAAAAGTGTCTATAACAACATTTACTCTAAATAACAAAATAAACGACTTTTGTTATGTGAATATTTGCCGAAAACCCAATAGGAAAAGAAATATCGCTATTTTTAATTTCATGTCTTTCTTATAACCCCCAATCCTACCCGTCCCTAAAAATTTTAATATTGCTTATAATCATGAAAGACTTAGCGCTAATTCACATACCAAGTTTTTTTAAGGTCGGGCCAATCGTTGGGTTAGTAGTAATATACATACGAAGTTTCCTAAAATTCGGTTCAGTAGTTTAGGCGTAAAAAGGTAACAAACAAGTAGACATCGAAGCCAAAAATTCCTGATATCGTGTTTATGGCATGTGAAACGAAAAAGAATCGAGAAATTTTGAGAAAAAAAATCAATGTACAGACAGAGGTTACAATTATATATATATATATATATATATATATATATATATATATATATATATGTTTAGGTACGGATCTTATTTTCATCATCTACTAGGCTGGGTATTTGGGCATTTGAGAAATATTTCGGAACTCCCGTCGTGCACGCTCACCATATTAATAATGTAATGTTATCGGGATTTTATGTGAATGAGTGATAAGAACTTATCATGAATTGACTTTACTTACTGTTTTAGCAGATTTTCCTTAAGGGAAATCAGCTATTGGGGTCGTACTCATGACGCGATTTTTCTTCAAATTTCCTACTACTATACGTCAGATCGAAACATTTTATGGGATTAATCTTATTGCAAATTAAATTTACTATAATTATTGTTTTATATATATATATATATATATATATATATATATATATATATATATATGTATTCTGTATCTTGAATATTAACCGAGATATTTGCATTTTTCACTTTTCGGCCTTCACCACTTAGACTCATGTTACATGAACAATACTCTATTATGTAATAAACCACATTATTCGAAGCTTAAATACCAAATATTGTATTCAAGAGACCTGTATTATACGAGATACATGCAAATATGTCCTGGTGACCCCCCCCCCCCCCCTTCTTAAAGTCTTGGATTACTAAAATTTGATTCATTGAGATAGCAATTAATGTGACTCATTATTAATTGCAGTACTTGATATAGTATATAGTTCTCAATAAAATTAATATGTTATATTCTGATATATTTCAGTAATTGTTTTTCTTTTCGGAGTGAGGCTGTTTCTTTACATTTCAAACGCTTCCTGTCGTCAGGAAATTGAAACTGACTGAATAATTTTTATTTCCGTTTGTATTTATTCACTTAATATTCACAGTGGTGTGTTGTTAGCAGTATGTAGATTTATCTATTACTAAACTTCACGTGGGAAATCTGCTTAGTTTACGCAGCCCCTGACTGACGGACTTTTAGCAGATTTCCCTTAAGGGAAATCAGCTATTGAGGTCATACTCATGACGCGAGTTTCGAAAAATTTCTTCAAATGTCTATCGATCCTACCCAGGAGATGACGAAAATGAGGTCCGTTCAAAATTATATATATATATTTATATATATATATATATATATATATATATATATATATATATATATTTGTCTGTTAACGCTCTAGTGGTCGCAATTTTTGTTTGATCTTTACCAAACTCGGAATTTAATCGTTTTATGTAAAAAGGAAGATCAAGTTCGTTAATGGCTGAAATCGGACTAGAGGGAGGGGGGGATTTTTGAAAATCCAAAATATCTCCGTTATTATGCGTCGGATCGAAAAATTGTATAGAATAAATCTTATTGCAAATTAAATTTACTATAAATATTGTTCTATACATTTATTCTGTATCTTGAATATTAACCGAGATATTTGCATTTGTATACTGCGTGTGGTCACCAGTAGGCTATGTTCGGATTTTCCACCGAGAGCTCTGGCGGCCGTTTCTATAACTATTCGTCCCTCGTGAATAGGTTTAGAGGTTAGGTTGACTGTTTTTTGGGGCTAGAAACTACTGGGTTATTACGCCCTAAATAATGTTTCAGGTTTAGAGGTTTCTTACTACTACAGTTGTTATTAGGCAGATTTCTCTATTGCAAAACTTCTCGTGGGAAATCTGCTTAGTTTACGCAGCCCCTGCGTGACGGACTTTTTTTTTTTTGAGACCCTTGGCCAGGAATGCTTCAGCTATGGAAGGGAGTGAAGTAGTAATCGGAGAGGGAGTCATTACGCTCTCAGAGTGTAAGTTAAATTACTCCTGAATAATTTTCGAGGTTACTTCCTTCAGCTTTAAGGAATATGACACAAAGGACAATCTGATTATAATTTCCATTTTCCATAATAAATTTCATTTCAATTAAGCTGGCTATAGAACTGCTTGAGATATTAATATTAAATAATATCATGCTATTAAATTTAACCCAATATTAACAAATAGGATTAAACACATAAATAAAGGAGCAGGGAAAATATCTTGGCATCATACCTTTGCTTGTAATAAAACTAAAAATTTTAATTCAACATTTATTATTAACTGACTGGGAAATGTAGATTCAGCTTTATAAAATACAAAATTATAGAAAAAGTAACCCAATGAATTACATACAAAATAGATTGTTCAGACTGCACTGAACTCACGTCATTAATTATCGAAGACAATGAAAGCAGCACATCATTGGCTCAAGTTTTCAGTACAATCAAATTTTCAGTTTTGGCAACGTTATTATTTTAGATACAAAACGAGAAAATATCTACATTATTTAAAAAAGGGAAACCGAATTCAAGCAGTTGGACCATACATTTCAATGTTTGATATACCAACAATGATGAGTTAAGCATTTTGTTTTGTCATTTTTAATCCCAGTTATAATAAGTACATTTTTCCCCATGTAGCTAATATATAATATCAGTAATTTGAAAACTTAAAAGGATGAAAATTTAATTTTCTATTATCTTGACTATTAATTGATTCATTCATAATGTTAATAACCGATATAATATCAGCTCATTTTTATAAAAACTACCATTTTCAATTATTATTATATATTAACGTCCACTTTTTGCAACTCAGGGTAATTGGGACGGATTATCTACAGGTTACCACCCTTTTCTAGCGAGGGTGGGATTTAGGATGTTATTTAATGAATTTCATCTCTAAATAATTTAATTAGTTTTTACACGTCTCTGGCACTCAAAATAGTTCAGATTAAGTGATTTTATACCCCTGGAGAGAAACATGTAAATATACGTGAGAAGGGGTTAAAGAAGAGAAATCATTTCCTTTTTTAAGGCCTTATTAGACTTATTCATAATTATGTTGACGGCCCTCAATATATCTTATAAGAAGAAACCCAATTGCAAGGAATGACTACTACTCCAGTTTCCTTCAGAATTACGGAATGACACAATGTGATTATACTTTGCATTTTTATAGTGAATTTCAATTGCTTCATGGTGCCTGTAGTACTGCTCAGGGCGTATGAATAAAAGAACATTAAATTCATTAGTAATAGGGAACTAACGCTACACAATAACAATATTTAAAGACGAAAATTATTTCAAAAAAACGGGTCCAATCAAATTGAGGAAACTGGGGACCAAGCCAAAGCAGTTTAATATAAATTACAGGAACTTTTCAACACAAAAACTTTCCAGAAATGATTGGAATACAAATTTGAACGTTTGAGAACCAAGTTATTTTCTATGAAAATCCCCTGAAATATGACAAATATCCGCGTTGGGAAATACTGTATTGAGGTTGCCTTGGTGAAAAAAATGTCGTCAACCTTCTCATATAACGTAGTAAAGGAGCCCCTATAACAAACAAGATCGAATTCTAAGTTTTAACATAGGAAACATTTTTAGCCATGTCTTGCTTATTCTGCGATATTTATCATGAAAGTCCGTCACGCAGGGGCTGCGTAAACTAAGCAGATTTCCCACGAGACGTTTCATAATAGAGAAATTTCAGAATAGAGAGACAAACAGTTACGGGAAGGGCCCGAACTAGCTCTTGACGGAAACTCACGACTAGACCCAAAGTTAGCCGATCTCATTTCAGAAGCTGAAAACAGAAAAATGCAAATATCTCGGTTAATATTTAAGATACAGAATAAATGTATATAACATTATTTACAGTAAATTTAATTTGGAATAAGATTGATTCTATATACATTTTCGATCTGACGTATAGTAACGGAGATATTTCGAATTTTCAAAAATACTCCCCTCTAAACCCCCCCTCCCACTAGTCCGATTTCAGCCATTAACGAACTTGATCTTTATTTTTGCATAAAACGTTTAAATATCGAGTTTGGTAACGATCAAACGAAAATTGCGACCGCTAGAGCGTTAACAGACAAATATATATATATATATATATATATATATATATATTATATATATATATATAATTTTGAACGGACCTCATTTTCATCATCTTCTGGGTAGGATCGATGGACATTTGAAGAAATTTTTCGAAACTCGCGTCATGAGTACGACCTCAATAGCTGATTTCCCTAAAGGGAAATCTGCTAAAACCATTTTCCTCTCAAGATTTTCAACACCCTTTGATTATACTCAAGTATCTAACATTGATCACAATCAATGTAAATAAATGCAACGTTTTACAAAGTGTTAGTCTTAAAATACGCTTCCCGCCAAGTCTTGCTATCCTCAGTTATTTAAGAAGTTATATAAAATCTACATAGGTAACATGTACATGTTTTTTTAAAACATATCTTAAAATAATAGGTTTACACAAATTTATTTACATTGTGAGATCAATTTTATTATACCTATAACAAGAGGAAACATTTGAGGTTTGACAACCATTTAAGAAATAAATTTCGATTAACACACTCTGTATCTATATTACAAACCATTAAAAAAAGAAAAGAAATACTAAATAACCAAACTAAGAAAGGGGGAATCAAAAAATCAATTTAATGCATAATATATGCGTATGAGATAAACACATAAGAATTCAGGAAAACATTCTTGAGTCATTCGTTAAAGTTTTATAATATCAGCAGCATTAATAGTTTGTGAAGCAGCATACAATCATTCCAATAATAGATATATATTGGTGTAACTTAACCCTAGAATGGTAGTGAACGTAAAAATTACGTATGATCTGGTTTGAACTGTTATCAAAGGGCCGTTAACGACCCCACCACCCTCACCCCTCAGCTATGAGCCCTCCAGACAGTTCGGCCTTCACCTCTGCCAAGTGCAGCTAAGTGAACCTTCCCACTCATCCAATACTATTTTTTGAAATAAAAACGACACGTAATATTTACGTATCAATACTAATAACCGGTTTTTATGCTATAACTTAGTTAATATTATTCTCAATTTATTTTCTTCCAATTTATTTTTATATTCTAATTTATTTTCTTTTAATGTTTTTAACTTTTATTTTTTAATATAAAAAAGACAAAGATGTATAGAGAGAATATAAATAATAATAATAATAATAATAATCTGTTTATAGTCTCCGAAAAATGGAGAAAAAATATTCAACGGACGAAGAAATTTCTTGAAAGAACTCTCCGATGGGTCAGATGGGGAAAATGACAATTATGAAATAGATGGATATTGATAATCCGATGATGATCCGGAGTATTCTCCAAGTGATGAGGAGGTTGAGCCTTCGGAAATGATTGCAACATAGAGTGGGCTAGATAGCGATGAGAGTCAGCAAATTTTAGAAAACGTCAAGGCAATCGTAGAAAGAGAAGAAATACAGAGGCAAAAAAAACCTCTCAACCACACTATATTGACAGATCAGTTACAATAAATGTAGAAGGTGGGGTAGTCCTTGGTATGAATGGAGCACACAACCTCGGGAACGTGTTTCGAACCAAGCGCCTGAAAGGAATGACGTGCACATTATTAGATATTAACTTAGATATAAGTTAAAGAAAAGTGTATCTTTTAATAAAATAAAAAAATAGTCCCAAACATTAACAAATTTTGAATAATTTCACCAATTACCAGTTGCACACGTAAAATTTACGTATCAATACCAATAAGCGTGAAATAATATCACTACCGTTCTAGGGTTAAATAACCTTTACCCATACGCTTATGATTGGGAAAGTGGATTGTATGATAGTACATGTGGAATACATTTTAAAGTGGAATGCAAAACTAGAAGAGGCAGCCATGATTCAAACCCGTCAAAAAGAGGTCGAGACAAGATCACGGCAGTCGATTAAAGCGCGCATGTGTGCGGGTATTTACTATGTATATGTAAAAGTATCTTTATTGTTTCAAAAGTATCGGAAACTCTAAAAATGTTCATCATTAATAGCTATACCCATGCAAGAATTTTATTTTCATTCGAAAAGAGTCGAAAGAGCGATAACAAACATAGGTTTTTTGGTAAAAAAAAATCCTTTTTAAATATGATTACACATTTAGCTCTTTCAGAGGTAGAAAAACTGCGTCAAGCAGAAGCTGCGTAAACTAACCTGATTTCACACGAACTGAATGATGATGCTCTGGTGACCTTAATTCACTATCTATTTCTCCAATAATAAAACACCTCTGTAAAAATGAATAGAAAAACCAACAGGGTGATATATTTAGTGGCTCAGTGAAAAAATTGAATATATGTGGGATCAAAGACTGTATACTAAGAAATTCAAATATCTTGATTAATGATGGAGATACAGAAAAGTTGAACATAACAACTTTTCAAATTAAATTTGCAATATGATCTCTTATATACAATTTTTCGATCTGAATCGTAATAACTGATTTATTACGAATTTCCTATATTCCTCCTCTTCCTAACCCCATTCCTTATGGTCCTATACTACGTTGAGCTCTCACCTCAAATCAAAAGTCTCGCTCGGGGGTAGCTAAAGAACTGTAAAGTCTATAATGATAACCTAAAAACATGAATTCAAATCCCACAAAGAATAAAAAGCAGATAAAATATGTTTTGACGATGCAGCACAGCTTGAATATTTTTCATTTTTTAATAAAAACTTTTTTAAAACCCGAAATTGAGATGATAGGAAAAGAAGACTTTTAATTTAGGACAGAATTTTCGCAAGGCTGGTCGAAAATCCCTTAAAGTGATTTGCCCAAGTCATTACGGTGCCAATCAATATTTGGGGTTGAAACCCCATCTTGGAATATGGGGGAAGAAGATCCGGATAAAACACAATACCAATTTCCTCAGAGTTACCTCAGAATATTCAGTAAATTTAACTTTTCTTTATGCCTGTCTAAGCTTAATCTGATCATAACTAACCCCAGGAAGTTGGAAAACAACCCTCGGGCAAATCTTCAGCTGACAGAAATTAACTCTAAACCCGTTCTATCCGACTTAAGAAACATTTAATTAAACATTTTTAATCATGTAACAAATGTTTTGAAAAATATTTTGTTAAATTTTTGGGTTAAAATTTGTTTCAAGATTTTGGATTATAAAGATTAACAATGACAAAGAAATGGATTGAAAATTTGAAACATTTGGGACACCCCATATACAAACATTATACCTCCTTGGAATCTACGGACAATGCACATATGCTTTCTCAAAAACTTTTGTTGTTAAGTTAAACTATTTAGCTGATTTTTGCTAAAAATAAAAGGTCTAGTTAATCCAGATAATGGATGTCTAAGTCTAACCCACGTCCTCCTGAAACAAAACAGAGATAGTCTTTTAGAGTCTATGTAGAGAATGTAAAATATACGATTAATTTTTAAACTTACATTCTGTGGTGGCTGAAATTGGCCGGAATGAAATATTAAAAGGAAAATAGCAGAATGGCAGTCAATTCAAGATCTTGGAAAAAGGGTATGACAATGATAAAGCACGCCATCCATAAAATTGTAAGTGTCATTTAGTTAAGTCGAAACAGAAAGTAGCATACACAGGCGGATTAAGCCAAAACGAAAACAATGTTTCCTCAGGTATCAATCAATCCTACTATGTCATAAAGGAGCTCCGTTCAAAATTAAACATATTTGTCTGTTAACACTCTCTATAAGGTATTCCTTAATTGTTCTTATTTAATGTTGTTTTATGTCAAGTTTAATTTTCATGTTCTTAATTAAAGTTTTAATATGTGTATATACTATTATAAAAAATGAACCATGTAGGGCTAAATAAACAAATTCAAGAAAGCAATTTATCAAGAAAGGCCCTTTGGTCCACTGAAAAAAATAAAATATATTTGTCTGTTAACGCTCTAAAGGTCGTTATATAAACGCTGGAGTGGTCACGTGTTTGATTCCAAATTGTCTGAAAAACTGCTTAAACTCACTAGATTTGAAATAAGTTCCGTTATGGGTCACTAAGGTCTTGGGCATGCCAAAATGAGTAATCCATGTCTTTATATGTTTAATAATGACCGCTGAAGTTGTTGAGTTTAGTTTTACAATTTCCACCCAACAAGCACCAACAGTTAACAAAAAACAGCTCTGCAAGAAAGGTCCCGCCAGGTCTAGAGGTACACGAGACCATACTTCTGTAGTCTTTGGCCAACTGCTACAATATTTCCTCACTGGTTCTTTTGCCGCATACCGATTACAGACAGAACATGTCCTCGATATCTCTTCGATCTCCTTATCCAACCCATGGATATCACAACATGGATATCTGAACAAATGATCTAAACAGGCGTATTAACATTCCATCTTAGGACAAAACGAAAACGATATTTCCTCAGGTGTCGATCAATCCTAACACGGCATAAAGGAGCTCCTTTCAAAATTACATATATTTGTCTGTTAACGCTCTAAAGGTCGAAAAATGAGCAACAATTATTAGCGTTTCATTTTTCAGGTATGGGAACTTCTGATTTGATTGTTTTAGCTTATTTACAACATGGCACAATATTATATTGATGGGCTAGTTTAATCATTTAAGATATTAAAAACTGATTAATGGCATTTTCTTATTTTAAAATATTTTAATCCCTGAAGAGGCGCCATAGAAGGCAAGAAACAAATTCAAGAAAGCTTTTATGTTTACCAAGATAGGCCCTTTGGCCCACTGAAAAAATAAAATATATTTGTCTGTTGTCACTCTAAAGGTCGTTAAATAAACGTTGCATGCAAAGACAGTCGTCAAGCTGAACGGACAACTTAAATGATTTAGGTATGAAAATGTTTAATGGTTTAATGAAATTTTTGAAAGACTTGTAATGCGTGAAACTTGCTGATAAAGAAAGAAACATTTAAAAATTCCTGAATGAGAACATTAAAACAAAAGCGTAATAAAGAAAAGTGTTTTAGCATGGAATGAGTGGAAGGTGAAGAGTTAGATAACATTATTTCTAACCATCTCTTAACCAGTTTAAATTTTAAACCCTATTTACAAGGTTCCATATTACAGGAATATGAGATAACATCATCCGGGAAGTGGGAAATATGTTTAGTTTACTCAGCACCTCCGCGACGGACATGAGATCCATAAATATTTAATGAAATTGTAACGATCTGGCTGTAGAAATGCGTAGTGGAAGATGAAAAATGAAAGTTCCCGCTATCCAAACCTCCTATAAAAAAAAAAACAAGGAAGGAAAGTTCACAAACAATCAACGCTGATCAAAATTAAATAAATATATATTTATTCAAAATCAAATGATCCATCAAATATTTATATAGATATTTAAAACTGGAATGGCACCTTTTAAAATTTCAAACCAACTATACTTATGTCACAAACGTTTTCAGCTAGCTTTAGGGAGTCTTTTGAAGTCCGAAAATGTCTGTCAAGCAGAGGCTGCGTAATTTAAGCAGAATTTCCCAGTGAAGATTAATAATAGATAAAACTACATACTGCTAACACAACACCGTCATGAATATTAAGTGAATAAATACAAATGGTTATAAGAAATCTTTCCCTCACCGGCGGGAAGCGTCTCAAATGTAAACAAACATGACTGCCAACGGCTCAGCAGAAAGAAAAACAATAACTAAAACATATCAGAATATAACATATTCATTTTATTGAAAACTATGTACTATACCTAGTGCTGTAATTTATAATGAATCAGAATAATTTTTATCTATATCAATCAAATTTTAGTAGTCCAAGAATTTAAGACGGGGGGGGGGGGGGCAAGAACATATTGCTGCTGTCTCGTTTATAATTTATTTTAGCTTCGAATAATGTGGTTTATTATA
Organism: Riptortus pedestris; assembly: GCA_019009955.1. Classification (NCBI taxonomy): domain Eukaryota; kingdom Metazoa; phylum Arthropoda; class Insecta; order Hemiptera; family Alydidae; genus Riptortus; species Riptortus pedestris. The sequence goes on from CM032233.1 coordinate 24,320,229, forward strand.
TAACAGAGAATTGTTTATGTAACACGAGTAGAAGTGGGGGTTTACTGAAGGCTGAAAACTGAAAAAAGCAAATATCTTGGTTAATATTAAAGATAGAGAATAAATGTATATAATAATAGTACATTTTATTTTCAATAAGATTTATTCTATACTTTTTTCGATCCGACTTATAGTAACGTAGATATTTCGAATTTTCAAATTTCTCCCGATCTACCCCCCCCCCCCGGTCCGATTTCAGCCATTAAGGAATTTAATCTTTCTTTTTGCATAAAATGACTAAATATCGAGTTTCGTAACGTTCAAACAAAAATTGCGTCCACCAGAGCGGAAACAGACAAATATATATGGATAGACATAAACAATTTTGAAAGCACCTCATTTTCGTCATCTCCTAGGTAGGATTGATGGTCATATGGTGTAGGAGTATGGGTTTACTGAAGTCCGAAAACTAAAAAATGCAAATATCTCGGATCATAATCAAGATAGAGAAAACACGTATAACAACATTTATAGAACTTTTGCAATAAGATTGATTCTATTCAAATTTTGATCCGACGCATAATAACGGTAATATTGAGAATTTTTGAAATTGTCCTTCTCTAAATCGAATTTGCTAACGATCAAACGAAAATTGTGACCGCTAGAGCGTTAACAGACAAATATATATATATATATATATATATATATATATATATATATATATATATAATTTTGAACGGACCTCATTTCTCATCTCCTGGGTAGGATCGATGGACATTCGATGATATTTTTCCAAAATTGCGTCATAAATACGACCTCAATAGCTGATTTACTATAAAAGAAGTCTTCTAAAAATGACAGACCACATGAGGCTTAACCCAAAATTGAATAAACCACTAAGGTTGGATAAAATCTCTACTTTTAAGAACTCATAAGTGATATTTTTCTTCTTATTCTGGACCCAGTATTATTTATATATTCTTCAAATGTTATGGAAAGGGTCTCCAAGAAAAGGCATTTATTTTGGTGCAAACTTTATTGCAACTGCCCTACATGTTTCATGGTTTGTTTGCCACCCTTCAGGGGCTATCCTTTTAAAAAAAATATAAAAAATTACTAATAACATTAGTTTAACACATCCCTTAATAATTAGTAGTTGCCTCACCTATGATATATTTATTAAATCTAATTATAAACTGCTACTTACATTTGTGAAGTGCTCGTTTCCCTTTTACATTACGTTGCGACTGTCCTCACAGAGGAGGCATATGATACTGAGGTATGTTAAGTCAGCTGACTAAAAATCGATTATTTAGCAGTCAATCTTGAACTCGGTATTTCGCGTCATAATTTAAAATCGATTAATTTAAGATAAAATGTTACAAAATATATGATTGAGGGAATTTGATTTCTGTTTTTTTACTGCCTTTTTGCTATTTTTTATTATGTGAATGTTCTCTTTTATTTTTCGTTTAGTATTATTGGAGACCCTTGCCATACAATTTGAAGAATATATAAGTGATATGCTGGCATAAATATAATACCATGTATAAATGTAGCATGTAATACAGTATCAGATTCATTACAAAATGATTCATATATTGCGTCGTAAGTCCAACCTCAATAGTTCAATTTACACAAAACGACTAAAAAGTATTTTAAACCAATTTCTCCTCGCCGGTCAATGTCACATGTAGAGAGTGAATCTTGCTGATAGACAATGAAAGTTTTAATAATTGCTGAATGAGAAGTTCCTGACAAAAGCGTTAGAAAGAAGAGAGTTTGAGCATGGGAAGAGTGGACGTTGAAGAGTTGGTTATCCAGTAAAGGGGATATCGAGCGGACAGACTGACTCCTTCGAACCGCGCTTTTCCACTCTTCGCCTACTTCATTTTTCCTGATTAATGGCAGCCCTCGCTCCAATTCGCCCCAATCCCCTTTTCTTACATCCTAGCCCAATTAGAACCGGGCTCACTAATTTGATTCTGCCTACCTCAATTATTCAACGGGCAACCGGTAGGTATGGTCAAACATCCTGGTCGTCCGCTGTAAACAAAACCTGTACAAGTATTAGGTAATCATTTTTATTTTTCACTGAACCCTAGACTGACACGCATAGGTTGCATATTATTAACTGATTTCCCACGTACTGTAATGACATGAACTGACCTCACCCCACAGATAGACAGAAATGTTGTTTATTTTGTTATTTAGAGTAACATTTGTTATACACACTTTTGTGAAGTATAAATAAGGATGGACGGACAGACAGATGGATTGATGAATTGACGGAAGGATAGATAGAGTGGGAGGTCTCAATAAAATAAGGTAGGCCTGAAATTAAAAATAGCGATATTTCTTTTAGTATTGCTTTCTCGGCAAATATGCACATAACAAAAGTTTTTTATTTTGTATTTTAGAGTAACTTTTGTTAAACAAACTTTTGTCCTATACCGAACTATAAATACTCTAAAAACTATAGCGGGAATTAACAATTTTATTTGGCACAAGAGACTCTACCGAACTAAACAAAACTCGGTATGTGAATTAGCACTAACTCCTCCATGATAATTATTAGAAATGTTGTTTGTGTATCTATGAAATGTTATGTAAATGTAACAGATGTAAAAATTAGAAACATTTCTAGCAGGAGTGGGATTTTCTATTTGTTTTAAGGCATGCGTGCACATGACAAAATTGTTTTTGCAAGCAAATAGTTTGCGTAGAAATCTTGATATTCTCAACCATTCTTCCTGATTCAAAGTCAGTAGCTATTTCGTATATCGGCTAAATAGTCGTCCACGTATGAGCAGCCCTGTATAAACTAAACAGATTTCCCACGTGCAATCCTTCAGTAGAATTCCCTGATATGTAAATAAGCCGAGCATAAGCCGAAATGGCATTGCCGTCAGAAAGCTGTCACACTACTTCACTTCTATCTTTGTCCATTATTTTCAATGTTAAAAATGCTTAACATTTGTAAGTTATGCGTTATATTTCTATAACTAGGAGTGAATGTTTCCTTGAAAAAGTAATATCTGTGTTCACGAGTTGTGTGAAGTTTACTTTATTCACATAAATTTTTATCTATTTTCTCTAACAATTTCTGAAGATTTTAAAATATTTGTTTTGTTGAATGTTTTAAGTTTTATTTTATGTATTTACTTTTTCTCAGTTAATGTCAATTAATATGATGGAGATCTGTTTATTCTAAGCTGCCCCTGACAGCCAGAGTTTATTAGTATTATCCATTTCATAAAAAAGTTCAATAGAAATATATGACATCAATTGACATGAATGATTTTACTTCTACCAAAGTATTGTATTTTACGTATACCTAAGTACATATTCACATATATACACTATATATTTATTATTGAGATGCTGTAAAATTTACTTAGTTTACGCAGCCCTTGCGTGACGGACTTTCTATTGTTTTATCAATTTTTTATGTTTAATCAATTTTGAAGCTATATGTAACATATCTTATTACAAGAGGCATATATCTTATGTAGATTTTCGAATAATTAGGCATGTAAATTGACAGAAATTCTTCATTACTGCCTTAACTATGGTATCACCGTTAAAAAATAATTTTCACATAGTGCATGACATACAATTTATTTTTGAAATTGTTTATTTTCTTGTACAGTAAAAATTGGAGTTGATTACAAACCAGCCCTGAGGCATCTTTAGAAAAGAGTGGTCATCGTTCCAAGCTTATTTAGCATAATTTTGTTATCAATATAATAAAATTTAATTTGTATCTGTAAATATTTTAATATAACCTAATCAAATATTATATAACATTACTGGTCATGAATGATTTTACTTCTACCAAAGATTTTCCGCTTTGACCCGTAAACAAACTGGTTTATATACATATTTGATTAACAGATGTTATATAGTTGATGCTGTAGTTGTATCCGATGTTATTCAGTAAATATAAAATAAATAACACCTCTACAAAGACAAATTAGACTTTTCCAGAGCTCATTCTAACATTTCTCACACAACACATGGCCCAGTCCTTTCTTTTATCTACCGCCTTCCTTCCTTCCTCTCCGGCTCCAGTCTCCTCTTGTTCACATTTATCTCCACCCCCCTCCCTCTCCGAGAAAGGTACTACTAGCCTACAAAAACATTTTTCACCTTTGACCTATTCTCAGTTTTGTCTGGCTCTGCTGAAATAAACGAAATGAACCACATCTGGGTAAACAACAAAAAATAGCACTGAGATTTGAATACTATATATTTACATATTCGGCAGACCGCAGAACATAGCTAAATAAATCAGTACATTTTAATTTTAAGTGCATAAAATATGAAGTAAAGTGAATGAGCCTATCACAAGTTACGCCTAGGGAACATCCGTCCTGCTGACATCACAAACATCAGCATTTATTTCCTTTATAATCCCTTCCATTTTTCCTCTCCTTGTCATTTCCCCAGTAGCTGTAGCCTGTTACTCTGCTCAATTTTAAGTTTGTAATTGTTATTATCAATAAAAGTGCTTTTTAAAAAGGCTTTCACGCATACTTTATACTTAAAGGGCGCCCGAACAGAGATTTAACAGAAGTTTTAATTTTCAAGTGTGATCTTCTTCCCACAAGAAACCTTGTATTTTAATCCTTAACTGCTTATTACCCAAATTATAGTGAAGCCTAGCGCTTTTACTCTTGATGTATTTCCCGAGCCCCTCAATTACATTCAAGAAGAGTAACAGGCGACAGCTACTAGGGAAATGACCAGGAGACGAACAATTGGAAAACTCCGAACACGGCACACAGTATTTACACATGGTTATCTTATGACAAAAGATCAACCCCCGATTTGAGGGAAGAGTAACAAAGACTTAACTATCTACCAAATATTAATGGAGTATCATAGGTATAAAAATTTTCGAAAAGAATGCAATATTGCCAATAATATAGCAGTGGCCCTTGGAGATGACCCCAAAGAGCTAGATAAATTGTTTAATTTTGTGAAAATTACAAATTTGTATAAAGAAATATAAATTACAAGTTCTTTGTATCCTCGTTTATATTGTTAAGGTGGCGATATGGATGAGGATATGATTACAATACAGATTTACAAAATTACAGTATTGACAATTTGACAACAGGTCAATGATAACATAGTAGTTTTTCGCCTTAAGTCCTTATTAAACAAACATATTAGGAGTTTAGGCTAAACTGAAGTGAAATGTATACTAGTGCATAAGGTTTATCCCCGTTGATGAAGTCTAAGAGAGCAAGGACGACACAAGTAAAAGTTTTTTTTTGTTTTTTTTTAATTTGTATAATAAAGGGAAAACGCTGGGGGAGCATTAGGATGAGAGGATGATAATCACCTGCTCTCTCTTTATTATCTAAAAACATTAGCCCATCCTCTTCATTTAAATACACTCTGCATTTTATAACTAATCCAAACTTCATTCTATTTAATCGTCTTCCACAGAAGGTTATATAATGAGTTCTGGAGTTTTTAATAGAGATATAATTGCAATTAAGTAATCCCAATTAAATACATATTCAAATAATAAAACTCATTTTTTTTTCCAGACACATTTTATTTACACAAAAATAAAGCTGAACTTATGCCATTTTAACAAAATGCATTACTTTATTTTTTAAAAATAACATCCCTTAAATGGCAGCCATTTTCACGAACACACATTTTAAGTCTTTCTTGAAAATTTTCAGTTGTATGACGTCTAGCAGAACGGCCGGAACTGCACAGAATCGCATCTTTCACTCTGTCCACGTATTGTGGTGTGCGTGCCGACCGAGCAGGGCCAGGTGGCTTTGTTTTCATAACAGAACCCGTGGATCTAAATGAATTTACCCACCTTAGAATGGTATTCCTAATCGGTATTTTACCATGGCGTCCGATATGAAAACAACGCCTGAAACATTGTTGAGTTTCAACTACTGGTTCACCACTTTTTATAAACGTGTCGTATGCAAACACGCGATGATCTTTCGTTCACAGCAGCATAAGGCGACTGAATGGCAGGCGGTGGGGAGTCGAGTGACCTTGACAGCGTTTCCCCCTCCACCAGCCGCCAAGTACTGCTCGATTCAAAATCGTCCGTTTCCCGTGGACCACCCTGTATAATTGTAAATGGTCGTTATTTTCGTAATTTCCTTCGTATGGTCGATGGACATTTGAGGAAAATGTTCGGGATTTATCATTCAGTTATTTAATAACATAAGTCCATTTTAAAAGAAAAAAAATTATACTTGAAGGAGGTTACCTACCTATTATCTCTTAAATATTAAGAAACATTGAAGTTGCTTTTGTTAATAATGAACCTGATACAATTGCGTCATGTTCTTAAATCGGAAGAAGTGGCATTTAAGGCATCTCAAAGGGTCGGAGTATTGCATAAAACACGGAAATGTAGAAGAGGGCGCTTTATGAAGCACAGGAACAATGAAATTTTCTGACTTATGGAAATCATGCCAAGGTCTCCGAATTCCGGGAATACGTTTATACAGTCAACCATTCACAAAATGTTGTTGATCCTAATACAGGAGCTTATACCCAAAGGATTGAGTCATTGTGAGCAAGCCCTAAAAGAAGAAATAAAATTGAATGAGGAACCAGAAGATCCCTTCTAGACTCATACCTATGTGAGTTTGTTCACAGAGGAAGATACAAGATCGAGGATATATTTGATTGTATTTTAAACACATTAAAAGCATATTGGCTCCCTAAATGAATGAATTGTATATTAAACCATAATTTTTGTTTACATTTGAAACATGTTAAATTCATTTCCTTGATCATCTGTTCTCATTAGCATTAATTTAATAGTAAGATAAATCATTGTTTTAGATATAATTAACTGGTGTGTGTTAAGTAAAATAGACCCAAATTTTCGAAAATCGTACCATAATTACAACCTCAATAGCCAATCTCCCTTAAGAGGAATATACTAAAATCAGGCATTATCAAGGCAGGAACTTTCGTCCTTCCCAAGATAAATATGTCTTTTTTTTTTTTTTTAAGAATTATGAAGGAAAACTTTTTTTGTCCTTTATCTGCAGGATATAATAATAAAAAAAAAAAGACGATTCCTTTTGTCGTCTAATAAAGGATTGGGCCATGAAGAATGTGCCACGTTGACAGATGTAGGGATATGCTTGGTTTTGGTAAACTTCTGGATGGAGAGGAAAAGATTGATATGTAGCATGGATGTATAGAAAAGGAGTGACTCGGAGTCAGAGAAGATGATTTATTGAAAGTGAGATGACACCGTGAACGAAAAGTGTAACACTACGCTCGGGAGGAAGTTTGACGGAGCATTAAAGGATTTGAATAGTAACAAGTCCACTGGAATTGATGGTAGACCTCAGCAACTACTTACTCACTTCCTAGAGTTCCTCTCGAGAAGTTGTCCAACTTTCTAATAAGGAAGTGTGCGACAGGAAATGTACCAGTCGATTTCCGAGAAGTTACTACCCCTATGAATAAATGCAAGCCGTGATCTGCCCACCACTTGATCCAAGTGAGTTCAGGCCATGCCTGAATACATTATTACAGACTGTGCTAAACGTCATTGACTAGCTAAGGTCGAAATGGAATACTTACGCTCTTCTTGTTCAAATATTAATTGAATATATATAGATCGTACTATCTTAATTTAAAATTCATTAGCTCCTGTAATCCTGTTCGATAATTAAATAATTTGTAATACGACTAAGCCAATTCTACCTGAAAAATATTGAATTACTGTATACAGCAAAAACTAACATAGTGCTTAATGAAACAGGCAAAACCCATTACAGAAATTTCTTTAAAAGGCATTCTAGTTACTAGAGCTAATTTTCGTTCTGATGAATATACTTTGTTTAAAACTGTTCAATACGTATTTGTCTGTGACATTAACCCTCCGTCGGGCGTAGCTGGCCTGAGAGGCCAGGAAAACATACTTTTTGATGGCCCGCCTCATTCTGTTTCCCCTGTGAGGCACCATTCCCAGTAGTTTCCTGATTCGTGTTCATGCTTCGAATCCCCTACTATAGTCTATTGCCATCCTTCATCCAGCCCGTCTGGTCCCTAGGTGGCTTGGGAGGCCTACTGCGCCCAATAGCTCCTTAATTCCGAAGATGAGTTTTTTACAAGACATATCTATTGCAATCGTTTCTTTTACTAGGATTAATGCTATTATGTATGGACGTTCGTCGATATCTTGAGAAATAAGTGCTAATCTAACCCTGGCCTTCCAGGCCGAATGCGCCTAATCAATTTTACTTGTTTTTGTTTAAGCTTCATTCTATTCGAATAAAGTCATTATTTTACGTTCTAAATAGTATATTTGTTTTCCTTAGATCCTAGCGAAGTCTGTCCTACCAGAGTTTTAAATTAAAATTAATTAGGCGGGGAGTGGGGGGTTAAAATATGTGGGCGGCCTCTCAGGCCGGGTGCGCCCGATGGAGGGTTAAGAAATGTCAAATTTTTCAAACTAGAGTCCTGCTTTATTTGTGTATTCTGTGAATAATTAAAACTTACCTGATTAATGAATGAACCAACACCGCATAAACAATTTCAATCAACTTACGCTATTTATTAACGTCTACTTTGTTATATTATTGGTTTGGACGGATTATCTGCAGATTATCACCCTTTTCTAGCCTGAGTTTGACGATAGAATTTATTTAATGAGTTCGTCACAAAATAAATTCCCATTGCCCAAGAGAGAATCGAACTCACGACTCTAGGTTTACTAAGTGAAATTAAAACCAACACCTTAATTAATGTAACCAACCTTAGCCACTCAATCAACTCATAAAATGTTAATATAAATTTTCCAGTCTAATAACTAACCGTTGCATAATACAAATTTGCTTCAATTGACTGTATACATTCTATTACTCCTTACTTACATTCCTTGGTAGGTACATTAAATTTTTGGTATTTTCGTTTGTAATCAGGTCTAACATTCATTGAATCTTACTTTCTTATGGTGACTATTCAATCGTAAGTTCCTTTGAATTTTTTTTTTCACTTCATCGACCGTTTTCTAATTCTTTTGTAAGGTTTTAATTTTTTTAAGTACTTGGCTCTCTTGACTATTGCGTTCCCAGAGACCTTCTATCTTCAATAGGATGTATACTTTTACCAAGTCCACTGTATTTTTCTTTATTTATAGAGGGTACTTTATTATAAAAATGCCCGTCAAGCAGGGGCTTCCTAAAATAAGCAGATTTCCCACGTGCTGGTATAACACACTTGTGATATCATCTCACTACATATTCTCTATTTCTACATGAAATAAGGAAGATATTTTGAATTTTAAAATTCCCCTCTCTCTACACCCCCCTCCCTATTCCGGGTCCGATTTCAGCCATTAATGCTTATGATCTTTAGTGTTGAATGAAACAGTTAAATACCGAGTATGGTGTAGAACAAATAAACATTTTCTTTTTTGCGTGTAGAACGCAAAATCTTAAATGATGACGACATCACAACGTATTTTCAACGTATCAGTTTTATGATTTTTCATACGTTGAGTCATACACGTCATTACTCCCATCTATATATGGTCAATTTGTTTTTGTATTGTTTCTGAACTCAATACTTACAAGTTGATGTAAAACTCTACTAACTTCATGTTCATGCAGTGTCATAGTCAATGATCGATATACAATTTTCGATATAGGTGTGGCGGTTTAGTGAAGTGCAGATTACATATGTCTCTATTCTGTGCTTCTTTGAATATTTAAAATATAATAGAAAAAGAAAATTTTATGGAATTTTATAATTTAATATTGTTATTGAAAAAAATTAAAAATAATTCGAAATATAGAAAATGAGGTTGTTGTTAAAATAAATACAGTTATAACTAAGCAACAGAGGAAGCTGTAGTTCGTAGTACCTATGTTTCTAAATCAGATGGTCTTCTATAGAAGGAAGGGATTTTCTGAGGATTTTTTTTTTGTTCTCTGTTGAAAAAAAATGGAAAGGAGTTTGGCCCTTGGCATCATCTGCCAGCCCCTCTTCTCCCCCCTCCTCTCTCTCTCACTCAAAGGCTTTCATGCCCCTAGTTTTTCAGGAATCCCCCAATCCGGAAAATAGCGATTAAAGAGTGGCCCTTCCACAAATGACTTCCTCATAAAAAGAGAAAAACCCAAGCTTCTATTAATGGATTTCCTAATAACAAAAAAAAATGAAGTCATTTTATAGTTAGCCCTGGGCTAAATGAAGACCCGGATACTGGAATCAAATGTGAATTTGTTTCAACTATATGGTGCTAGACAAGACTTGATATTTGTTAGTAGAACACACACCCCTTATATATTTAGCATCTCAAAATTTCATTTCCCTATTTTCCATCCTTCGCGCATCTGAGGGTTTTGAAGATAGATTATCAAGAATGAAAATAAATATTTATGAAACCGTAACGAATATAAATAGGTACAATAGAAGGGGAAATGAAGGTAAGAGCAATATAATACTGTTACATTTATTAAAAAATCAGTAATAAACGTTGTTAATTAGAGTTCTTTTGGATTGCAAAATTAAACACACACAAGCTTCAGAGTTTTTATCACTGCACAATTTATTTTACAATGCACTACACACTTGGTTAATTATTCTTAACTGCTGCTCACGTATGCACTGACAGCTTCACTGTTTTTGTTATTACACAGTCCAATAACTCACTCACGATCACCGAAGTTCACAAAAACACGGCACTGCACTGATCTTCGCGAAGTTAACGGCACTGCACTGTCTTAAACACGGCACTATACTGTTCGCTACAGAGTCACGGCACAACACTGTTCTTCACGTAAAACACTTTACCGCACTGCAACTAAGTGGCACTGTTGCACTGAACGCACTGATGATCACTTGAAGACTTCTGAGAACGAACTAAACTTTCGGGCCGAGCTGTTCGAGCTCTTTTATAGATGAGCGGCGACATCAAAGAAGAATTGTCTGGACTCTTCTCGATCTGGACTGGTATGGCCTACGACGGGCGGGACCATATGGCGGTACCCTTTGATCTCCGTACTTCCCAAATACGTGACTCTCGCTGTTTAATTTTACATGTATTTAATTTTTGCAACAATACGTTGGTAGAATGAACACTAAAAGCGAATTCAATTATAATTAATGATAAATTCTTCAAATAAGTAAATATAACGTATAAGCTGTCCTAACATAGAGCATTCAAAGAATATCAATTTTGAGTAACAGATGTTACAGTCGTTATTAGCCAGTGGCTCTAAATGGTTTAAAAGAAAAGTAATCATTAAAATAAAAACTGTTCACGAAAAATAAAAGAAAGTCAAAATAACACAATATAAAAAGTCCATCACCCAAGGGCTGCGTAAGCTAAGCAGATTTCCCTGGTGAAGTTTTTTAATAGATAAATCTGCATACTGGTAACACAACACCAATTTGAATATTAAGTGAATAAATACAAGCAGAAATAAGAAATGTTTCAGTCAATTTCAATAATCTGCCAACGGGAAGCGTTTGAATTGTAAACAAACAGGTCTGCCAGCCTCACACCGGAAATAAAAACAATTACTGAAATATATCAGAATATAACATATTAATTTTATTCAAAACTATTTTCTGTGTCTAGTACTGTAATTAATAATGAGTCAGAATAATGGTTGACTCAATCAATCAAATTTTAGTAGTCCAAGACTACTACCTGGGGGTCACAAGGACATATTTGCATGTATCTCGTATAATAAAGGTCTCTTGAATACAATATTTGGTATTTAAGCTTCGAATAATGTGCTTTATTATATAATAGAGTATTGTTTATATAACATGAGTAGAAGTGGGGGTCTGCTGAAGGCTGAAAACTGAAAAACGCAAATATCTCAACGGAAGGATCCAAAAGGTCAAACACCTCCACTCTTAATACTTCTTTATTACAGGCAAAGTACTTTCGGGGCGAACCGTCCCATCATCAGTGCTCTAGAGTTGGTCCCTATTGAGCCGACATCTCCGGCGAGAGGGGTCTCGCCGGAGATGTCGGCTCAATAGGGACCAACTCTAGAGCACTGATGATGGGACGGTTCGCCCCGAAAGTACTTTGCCTGTAATAAAGAAGTATTAAGAGTGGAGGTGTTTGACCTTTTTGATCCTTCCGTTGATGATGGACCTCCACTAGCCAGCACAAATCCAGAGCAAATATCTCGGTTGATATTCAAGATAGAGAATAAAAATATATAATAATAATTATAGTAAATTTAATTTGCAATAAGATTGATCCCATAAAATGTTTTGATCTGACGTATAGTAGTAGGAAATTTGAAAAAAAATTTCGGTTCTGTACAATTTTTCAATCCGACGTACAGTAACGAAGATATTTCGAATGTTGGAAAATCCTCACCTCTAAACCCCCCCCCCCTCCCCCTAGTCCGATTTCAACCGTTAACAATCTTGATCTTCGTTTTTACATAAAACGACTAAATATCGAGTTTGGTAACGATTAAACATAATTGCGACCGCCAGAGCGGTAAAAGACATATATATACCTACTTAGGGATTCGATGTGCTTGAGGGCGCTTTTATTATTATTATTATTCATACAATAATCGCATTTCGCAACAGGGGCGATGTAGCGACGAATCAGTTATTTAATATACAGCATAATAATTAACATATAACATATTTAACATATAACCTATTTAACATATAACATATTTAACATATAACATATTTAACATATAACATATTTAATATATAACATATTTAGCATGTAACATATTTAACCTATAACATATAATTATTATATTTACGTAAGTATTCTCATTTCTGCAAATATTTTCAGTATTGCCCTACATTATAATTTTTTGAAAATGTTGTTTTGTTTCAAGTACAGTAGAGCGTCGATTATCCGAACTAATGTTGTCAGAGGTGGTCCGGATAATCAAAAGTTCGGATAATCAAAATTTTTATTTATTTATTTATTTTCTTATAAATAATAAGGAAAAGGGAGATCTAAAATAACTTCGTAAAAAAAAACAAGTTTCTTTATTTATTTAAACATAGTATGTATGAGCATAGTGAAGAAACGAGTGTCATGAAATACATATATACATATGTATAAGTTGTCTAATTGAGCTACATGTACAATACAAATACAATGTACACCTCACAAAGAACGGTTTGAAACTGAAAGTAAGCTATCCACAACCAGTTGTATGAACGGAAAGGGTTTCACAGAATCTAATGCAATGAACAAATTAGGTAGTGTATACAGTTCTAAGTAAACCAATGCGTATTCAACGTCTAATTTCATTGAACACACATTGAACCAAATACAAATATGTAACGAATCAGTTTCTGAGAAATAATTAATGATGGCTTCCGTTATAGACGTTCTGAGAAAAATAATTTTATTTTTGTTTAATTTTATTCAAAGTGACAATAATTATAACATACCAATAAGTAAATTAAATGATCAGTTAAATTAAAATTACACATTAAAAAAAAAAAAAAAAACTGGTTCCGATAATCGATCGTTCGGATAATCGACGCTCCACTGTATTGTAATACGCGGTCTATATACGGGCTACAGTCATGTAGTAATTCAGTCAAAGTTTATGGTAGGTCTATGTGAGTTTTTAAATAGCATTCAGTAAGTATATGTTTTACAGTAAGTCTACAGTTACAGTGTTGTCAGTAGGGTTCCTCTTCTCCAGTAAGTAGGTAAGTGTGTGAGTCAGTCGTGAATGGCCAATTCTCAACCTCGTTAAAACTACTTCTTCTCTTTTTAGGCCTTTTTGAGGAAGGCCATTCACCAAGTGTATGTTTCAGTTCTCGAAATTTGTTATCAGTTGAAGTCGCTTTTTAAAATATAAATTTGTATTATTGCATAGTTTGTAATAAAAAATGCTGTCCATAATTATACTTTTTATGGCCTGTAGTACCTGAATGATAGCTATCCATGATAGTGATTAATATTGTGAATAGTGTTTTGAACTGTGGAGAGGGAGATTGATCAGGAACTCATTTTTCCTTTATGTTAAATTCTCTATAGTCTAAGGTCACTCTAGTTACTAGGATACAAAGGTAAGCTAAAGACTTGAGTCGGGAAGTGTAAAAATATTGTGTAGGTAAAGTCAAAAGAAATTACAATGATTATTCAGAACTAGGAGCAAAGCAGTCATTATGATTTCCCGAGAGAAGCCAGGTACCTTAGCTAGTATATATATTGAAGTAAAAGTCATTATTTTTGACTGCTTAAAGAGTAGCCAACAGAAGTCTCTCGTCTTTCTGTTGAATCGAACCTTAACCTTTGAACGACAAGGCTGTGACCCAGGACAAATTTGACAAGCAGGTGTCATACATGATACCTACCTGCCATATGCATATTTTCCATTTTATTCTGCCCAGAATCACTCTTCTTGTCTCAAAATAACATTTTGAAAAGTTAAGAAGAATAGTGTATTGGTGTGTGCATGTGCTTGTGAGTGATTACACCCCCCCCCTCTTCACCAATGAGAGCTTAAAATGAAATATTAAATAAAAATATGTTTATAGTATAGTAATATATTATGTAATATTTATTATATAATAACATACTATGTAATACCTCTACTTATGAAATAAAAAAGAAAAGAAGCATATATTAGTAGCATACTATTGTTATACAAAAATATAACTAAGTATAAATTATATACAAATATTAACCTAAACAATACAAAAAAATATCAAAGGACACTCATTTTTAAGGAAAATAATGCAAAAAAATAGAGGAAAATATTCACTTGACGATTCGTTATTGGCAAAACATTCAGGGAAACCATAGTATACTATGTGTTCACCGTAAATACTTCTTTGGCATTTACAACAAAGTCGGGCACCTCTTCTATTTTTTTTATTATTTATAAATTACTATCACTTTCATCCATTTGTCGTAAAAGTTCATTTCTAATCTCTTCTTCAGTGATAAATAGCCAATTTACTGACATAGAAAATTTACAAAAGGGAAGTTAAACAACAAGCCTGTGTCAAATACGACCCCTACCGGCAGAAACACTCCGAAAAAGTACGAAAAATGGTGGAGGACAGATCGTGCAATGACCATAACATGTTGACTATTGAAAAGAAGGGTATTAAGCACACCACTCTTGTCCTGTTTGTTACAAGCTCATGGGTACACGTATACAAATAACGGCATAGGTGTAAAATATAACACAGCCTTGTTAATGCTCTCTTTTACTATTTAAACATTAAAATATTTCATTGTTGATACGGAATTCTGTTCAATAATTCAGGACCTCGCTGAAACAAAGCATTAAACTTGTGGCGCAACGGAAAAAAAAAACCGCTGAGTAAATAGTCAGTGGGAGTGGGAAGAGATAGAGAGAGAAAGAGTGATATAGTGACATAGAGATCTGTGGTTGGTGGGAGGGAACAAGGCTAGTTGCGATAGGAGCTGTCGCCCTGAAGGAAGAATAGCTATGATTGGTCCTGCCCCCCTCCGACCTTCGCTCTTTTATAATAGATTTCAACTTTAACACGATTTTTCTAAATCGCCGACACATTGGCTCAGGCTGAGAAACCGCTCCACATTTTGAGGCACATTAGGTGATAAGTATTTAGTAAATTATAAAACTCTCAGATGTAATCTCCCCCCTTCTTCCATTCTACGTATATTTGTCATTTACTCATTCCTGTAAGAAAGGTTTTATTTAGTGATATGAAATAATTACATTTCGTTCCTTCAATTCTTTTAATATTTACTATATTTAAATAGAATAGCTAAATCAATGCATATCACGCCAAAATATAGCTCTCCTGTACGAAAAGTCTGATGTAGCCATCACACTAATTCCTTTTCCTCCTTTAAAATTAAATAAGCAAAATGTTTGGTAGCAACTCATTTAAAATCATTTCACTTGAAAGTGAGTTATCTCTGTTCCAATCCATCGGATCAAATAATGTCATAGAACATCATTTATAGGTAATTCAAATAAAGGGTAAACAAACTAATACGGTGACCAGACGCATAAAACCCACTGACCAACAGACATCTAACTCAGTGCAACTTTTTGACGGGCTTGAAGATGGTGCCATCGCATCGAAAGCGCTTGCCAGCTGTACTCGACCATCAGCCAGTGACGACGGTCTCCACCGAAAGGTATGACAACAGTATCATTTATAGGTATTTTAGGTCCTTCACAAATGTTTCGTCCCTCTAATGCTTGTGGAGGAATTAGCTAATGTTTATTTTTCTCTACTCTAAACCCATACCCCATCAGATGATTTCCAAAAGGAGAGGTGCATAACTAAACGTTACAGCAATCCCAATTTGAAATTTCAAAATTCTAAGTCTAGCTGTTTCTGAATTGTGGGAACGTTCATACGTACATGCGTACGTACGCACAAACGTCACGCCGAAGTCTAAATGGATGTGAGAAGCTCCGATGAAGTAAAGGAAATTTGATTACTTACAAGCCCTTCGGCCTTACCCGCTAACGACTTGTAAATATTTAAGAGAGGTGCTGGTTCATGTAAGTTTGTATTTGCGATTTGATACCGGAGGACCATGATTTGTATGGCTGATTATTACCATAATAGTGTATTGAATAATCATAAGATATCTGGACCAAACTATGTATTTCTATGCTGAATAATTACAGGATATTGTGGGATGGGCTAACGCAGAGCATATATTTGTTAGTAAGTTATTATGCATTACTTTAAGGGATACTGATGCTATGGTGATACTGTCTGGTGCTGCTATGTTGTTCTCCCTCTTCCTTCCTCCATCCTGCTCTCCCCCTGGATGTTCCTTCCTTTACTCCCTCATGTTGGAAGTTCTAAAAGGCAGGCGTGAGAAAAGGCTAAATCTGCTGCAGTACCCGGGAGCTCTACTCTCTCTCCTCCTAGTCACTCGACTGTCCCAGCCTGACTCCTTATCTGCTGCACTTTGAACCTAAGGATGCCCTATCAGGTAGAATTCACAAAGTAGGCTGTAGAGGTCAGCACTCTCCAGGGGGCATCCTTGGTTGGTCTAGTTGCTAACAGATGGGGCTGGCATAGCTTATTGCCACTTCAATTGTAAATTGAACAAAATTATTTTACCTTTACTTCATACGAGGATGTAATGAAAAATTAAATTATTTATTAACGTCCAATTTTTGCAACTAAGGCTAATTGGGACGGGTTATCTACAGGTCACAACCCTTTTCTAGCCAGGTTGGAACTCAGGATTTTATTTAATGAATTCCGTCGCTAAATAAATTTCTTTGTCCAGGGGGGTATCGAACTCGCCATTCTAGTTTTAATATGTGAGATTAAAGGCAAGGCTTTAACTCACATGGGTAACCTGAGCCCCGTGAAAAATAAAGAAAGCCAAATACAATTTCGTTGATCAATTGACAGCACAATGTACTACAATAAGAACAGAATTAACTCCCTCCTGCATCATGCCACTAAAGAATTCTTATTTATTATAAAACATAATTCCGTGGCTTCGCAAACTAAGCAGATTTCCCATGTCCTGGAACGCTGATAATCTCATTTGACATTCTATTCTATCAATTTCCCTTGTAAAGAAGCCTATTTAAATAAGAGTTGAAATGTAAGCTGCACATGAGATGTCAAGTTGCTCAAAATGAAAATCATATGAGTAGAAGAAGGAGTTTACTGAAGGCTTAAAACATATTCCCTTTCTATTAAAGTTACAAAAACATGTATAGAAGAACAACTGACCATCATTATGTGCGTAACAAGATTGATTGTATAACATTTCATGACTCGACTCATAAAATTGAGATATTATGAATTCTCGAAGTTCTCCCCGCTAACCAACCCCCTCCCACTAGTCTGATCGTCATTAAGGAACTTGATAAATCAAATAAAGGATTAGAATCGCCAGTATAAATGATACTGTTGTCATACCTGTCGGTGGAGACCGTCGTCTCTGGCTGATGATCGAGTACAGCTGGCAAGCGTTTTCGATGTGAAGGCACAAAAAAAAAAGAAGAAAAAAGGACTCCACACTACGTTCAGAACCAACAACACACTACGACAAAAGCTTACAAATGACATCGAGAAAAAGGACATTTACAATATGAACGGTGTATACAAATAAAGTGCTGTTGCAACAACACGTATATTGGACAAACTGGGAGGAGACTGAAAACGCGATACACAGAACACATACGCTCATTCAGGCTAAACAAACGAGACTCTTAACTTCACCACCCATTTGAACGATCACCGCCTACCCTTGAAATATATTCGACAGTATGAATCTTCTAGACGGGCAAACAAAAGGACGAAGATAGGACATACTAGAGAACATGGAGATTTACAGACAACGGACATTCAACGGAGACATTATCAACGAACAGTTCAACACTTGTTCAGACACGATATTCAGAACATTGCAACTACTTAAACGGAATAACAATGGAAGACAATTCACCTCGACACTAGCTAAATCCCATCGTTTGTCAGATCTAAGAGGTAAGTACACAAATCTGGACTAAAACATAAATAACCTAATAACGTAAACAACCTAATACGGCGAACAGACGCATAAAACCTACTAACTAACGGACAACTAACCCAGTACAACTTTTGACGGGCTTGAAGATGATGCCATCGCATCGAAAGCGCTTGCCAGATGTACGCGATCATCAGCCAATGACGACGGCCTTCACTGACAGGTATGACAACAACGAACTTGATCTTTAGTTTTACATAAAGCTTTTTATTTATTTAAATATGGAGTTTGTTGAAAACTAATGTTCAAAGGCGTTAATGACTGAAATCGAACCACCAGATCTGTGGTTTTCTAACTTACGGATACCTGATAAAAATTATTTGTATTCGTTCTTCGAATAATAAAGTATTTAAATAAGTAAGTTAAATAACTGTGTTACCCACCGTCTATAACGGCTTCTCACAAAAACGTCCGTTACCCAGGGGTACGTAAACTAACGCTAGACACCAACAATTACAAATATCTATGCATGTTTGGGGAACAAGACTATAGAACAATTGCAGATTATTAAATTTACAAAAACACTGGTTGAATAACATTTTTCGAGTAATCCCATAATAATGGAGCTATTTCCAATTTTTAATTTTTCACCTACCCTAAAGCTCCCACCTTCGTCTTGTCTTATATAAACAATACATCGCATGAAATAAGACGCTCCATGATTGTTGAGCTTATTGCTATCTTGAGAAGAGCAGGAAGAGGGGGATTTACTGAGTGCTGCTAACTAAAAAAATTCCGACACTCAGGGGCTGCGTAAACAGCAGTTTTACCACGTGACGTACAATAGAGAAATCTGCGCACTAGTAACAGTAGTAGTAAGGAGTATCTAACCCAATACCACGAAAGCCGAACAGTTACGGAAACGGCTAAACTAAAATACTTAAGAATAAACCTGACATCAGCCGATCTCATCTCGCCCATTATCAACTCACACTTAAAAAAAATGCAAATATCTCGGTTATTATTCAAGATAGAGAATAAATGTATATAACAATATTCATAGTGCATTTAATGTACAATAAGATTGGTTTTATACAAGTTTTCGATCCGACGTACAGTAACGGAGATATTTCGAATTTCCTAAATCCCCCCTCTTAACCCCCTCCCACTGGTTCGATTTCAGCCATTAATGAAATTGATCTTTCTTTTTGCATAAAACGATTAAATATGGAGTTTGGTAACGATCTAAAAAAAATTACGACCGCTTGAACGTTAACAGACAAATATGTATATATATATATATATATATATATATATATATATATATATATATAGTTTTGATGGGCGTTTGTTTAAATGTTTCAAAAATTGCGTCATGAGTAGGACCTCAATAGTTGGTTTTTGAAGGGAAATCTGCTAACAGAACAAACGTGCGACTATCCTCAATAGCTTGTTTCCTTTGAAGGAAATCTGCTCAAGTCAGTCTCTCAACTAACATAAAAATCTCTCAATCGCTCTTTCTATCTTTTTCTACCCAACCCTCTCTCTCTCACTCACCTACGATATCTCTCTCTTCTCTATTTCACTTCCCCTCCTCTAGTTTTTCCTGTCCACTCCGACTACATTACTCAACTCCTGAAAATACGATCTCTTTTCTCAGACAATTAGGCTGCCGAAAACATTTGGTGCCCGAATAAATCAAGCCCAACTGTGGTAGATTTTGCCCACTGGCTCTAGTCTGCACATTTTACTTTACTACTTATTTTTTATATATATACTATTTTTGTTAGTAAAACAATTTCAACAAACACTAGTTCATTTACAGTGTAGTATACTATGCATGAACCTATGAATGGTTAAATTTATTGATGAGTGACCAGTTGGTAGGCGAACATTTATACCGGAATAATTTATTTTTGAATAGTTCCAACAGTTTAAAGAATCTCAAATGAAGTAATGCTTAACAAAATTCTAATAAATACATCGCAGAGTTAAAAACTTCAAAATCAAATGAAGTAATATCGAGTATTATATATTTACTTGAGCAAGATAAATAAAAAAAATTATAGACATTTAGGTTTAAATACTTATTAACATTAATAAAAAATAAAAATATGAAATTCAACCTGGTATGTACCTTCCTGAGTATATCGTAGAAATTACGGCTCATTTTTGAAATGTATGAATAATATAAAAGGCTAACATAATAAAAGTTTGGAAATCGTGTGTGTGTGTGTGTGTGTGTGTGTGTGTGTGTGTGTGTTTAAATTTAGGTTTCTATAGTTAATTATATAAAATGGTTTAGTAAATATACAATTTAGATAGATAAATTTTATTGGCTAATATATACATATTTTAGCCTGAGCCTGGCCCATTTTGTGTTAGTAGTAATCTTACTAATAATATACAAAAAGAAAAAAAAAGAGAAAATATATATATATATATATATATATATATATATATATATATATATATAACAGAACTAGTGACATAATATTAACCCACTTTATACAATAAAATAATACATTTTTTTTTAATAAATGTTTTCCAGTCGTACTTAAACTTCTAAGCTTCTTATAAACTTAATCTGATTAGTACTATTTAACATCATATGTATTTACATTTATTTATTTGTTTACTGTGACGTGTTAATTGACTTTGTTGGACATTTCTATATCACAGTGTTTAATTATCAAGATAATTGTTATAGTATGTCGTTGCCTAGTTGCATACTTCTGAAAGGAATAATTAAATTATGTTCAGTTTATGAATGTCCTTCATATGAAGAATATTTTCCAGGGACATTAAGTTATCACTTGTGGCTATCAACTTCTTCAAGTATTCCTCTCTATGATACCAGTATTCCGAGCATTGCAATAATAAATGTTTTAATCCGTCCGATATAAATTCCTGGAAGCATTCACAAATTTCTCCGGATTTTATTACTTTCATTTTTTTTATTGTGATACAGCTTCAGGTAATCGTTATTAAAAATTCTCAGTTTGCTAACTAATCTTACATTGTTCATATTTACTTTGAATTTTAGTTATCTTCGGGTTGGGGGCTGGTATAATGGCAGACACTAATATAAAAGGGATTGCACTCGTATGATGTACTATATACGCTAAGGATGGCGGTGGATAATATGTGACTTGTAGCTTGTTCCAAAATTTTGTTAGCCGATTTCCCTTAAGCAATTTTCGAAATTTTGTTTCAAATGTTCAACGATATTACCTATGAGATGACGAAAATGAGGTCCGTTCAAACTATATATATATATATATATATATATATATATATATATATATATATATATATATGTATAGAAAGAAAGAGAGATATCTATATATTTGTCTGTTACAGCTCTAGCGGTCGCAATTATTGTTTAATCGTTTCGAAACTCCACATTTAGTCGTTTTATGTAAAAAGAAAGATCATGTTCGTTAACGGCTAAAATCGGACCAGGGGAAGGGGGGCGGGTTCTACAGGGGAGAATTTTCGAAAATTCGAAATATCTCCGTTACTATACGTCGGATCGAAAAAGGTTATATAGTTATATACAGTAAATAGTTCTCAATAAAATTAATATGTTATATTCTGATATATATCAGTAATTGTTTTTCTTCCCGGTGTGAGGCTGGAAGATCTGTTATACTTAAATTTTCTGTAGCTTTTTTAGTAAATATACAATATTCACGATTAATAATTTAATTATAATTATTTTTAGATTTTTAAAATGCTTATATTATACGTTACTTTAAACTTTATGAAAATATTTTTTGAATATCTAACAACATAAACGAAGCCAAACACTTATTAAGAGAATCTATATGCCATTTGATGCAATCAATGTTTCAGTGTCTAGATGCCTTGCAGTTATGCAATCAATGTTTAAAGAAGTGTGCTGTAGAGTCATTTTATCTCTTCCTACACCTCAACCAATCAGTATAAATAACTCTTAAAGCTACAGTTGATTCCAGGTTCCTCTCCTTTACCCAAAGCCAAATTGGTAATTATCCACAAAGTGTTCAATTTTATTTCAAGATTTTAGTAGATTTTCCTTAGGAGAATTCAGTAATTGAGGTTGTACTCATGACGCGAGCTTCGAAAAATTCCGTTACATGTTTATAGATTTAATTTTTAATTTAACCCACAAATTTAACTATCTACCATATATTAATGGAATGCCATACATATACAAATATTCGAAACAAATGCAATATTTCCAATAATATAGCAGTGGCCTTTGGAGATGGTCCCATTGATCTAGATATAATTTTTTTATCCTCGTATATATTGTTAAATTTTAAATAGCGGAATAAATGAGGATATAACAATATTAACAATTAACACAGTTATCTCTCAAGGTGCCGGTACTTATCCAGAACGACAGTTATAAGTATTAACAGGCGAGGATAACTTAGTAGTTTTTCTCCCTAAAACCTTATGAAACAAACAAACAGATTCTTCCTTGGAGATGAAGAAATTGAAGTCCTTTCAAATTTACATAGAACATATTTATAACAACACAATAATATTAGTAGATGCTTAAATGGTAAAAGACAAGTATCCTTTTTTAACTATTTTTTTTTTTCAAAAACTATATCAGAATAAAATTTGTATTGCGTTTTTAAGAAAAATAACGTAGTTTATTGTGTGTTTTATACGTTTACACTAACTCTGCCAATCATGTTAATATAAACTCTGCTAGCTTTACGTTGTTACTTTTAACTCTCTTTAGGGGAAATCAGCTATTGAGGTCGTACTCATGACGCGCTTTCAAACATGTTCAAATGTCCATCGATGCTACCTAGGAGATGACGAAAGGTCCGCTCAAATTATATTAAATTTTATATATATATATATATATATATATATATATATATATATATATATATATATATTGGTCGCAATTTTTGTTCGATCGTTACCAAACTCAGTATTTAAGCGTTTCATGTAAAAATAAAGATCAAGTTTGTTAATAAATGAAACAGTGGGAGGGGGGCTTAGAGAAGAGGATTTTCGAAAATTCGAAATATCTCCGTTACAATACGTCAGATCAAAAAATTGTATAGAATCAAATTTATTGAAAATTAAATTTACTATAAATATTATTATATTCATTTATCCTCTATCTTCAATATTAACCGAGATATTTGCATTTTTATTAAGTGTGTGGGGATAACGGACAATATGAGATCGGCTAACTTCCGTTCTAGTCGTGACTTTCGCCCAAAAGCTAGTTTGGCAGATTCCGTAACAGTTGGGCTCTCGTGAAATTTCTCTATTGGTAAACTTCACGTGGGAAATCTGCTTAGTTTACGCAGCCCCTGCGTGACGGACTTTTGTATGGTTATCCTGATACCACGTGTGCAATCGAGAAAAACGGGTTGGACTTGCTAGATAAAATTTTGAGAACGGAACCCGACATCCAACCGCCAAGATAATGTCGGTCAATGTACAGATAGGCAAATATAAAGATAGCCCTGCACCCGGTCAGCATAGCAAACATACGTTTGCCAATGGTAATACACAGAACTGTAGAGTTTGCGTTGTACGTGAAAGTGATAAATACAACGTCTCTTCACAAGGAGATTTTCATAAACGCACGTCACGCAGGAGCTGCTTAAACAAAGGAGATTTCCCACCTGCTAGTATGACACAATATTGATCTCATCTTACCATATATTCTCTATAAATTCTGTGGGTACTGGTGGGGGTTTACCTTAGCCTGAATACGACCAAGAAAGTACTAATATTTCACTTAATATTAGAGTTAAATATCAAAAGCTCATTAGGGCTGATACTGTCAAATAGCGACAATGTTATAGTCAAATAAACATTTTCATGTCATGCACGTACCATCTTAATCGAGGACATTTCCATGCAACGCATTTGCATGTATCTCACATGGTAAAGGCCCGTTGAAAACAATATGTGCTATTTAAGTTTGAAATAAGACGTTTCGTGATATATTGGCTTATTGCGGAGACTAAAAGTGTGGGTTTACTGATGTCTATAAGTTAAAAAATGAAAATATCACTGTTAATATTCGAGATAGGGAAAAAGTATATAACAAGGTTTATAGGAAATTATATTTTAACTATATATATATATATATATATATATATATATATATATACATATGTATATATATATTTTGTTTAATTATATTGGCATAAATACGTGGGCGTTGCCTTGGGTCTGGCCATTTAATGTTAGTATCGTTATGTATTCTACTTAAATAACTTATAATACAATTTCGAATACTCTTTTTATATTTAACAATACATAGGAAATATACAATTGTTCCGAAAAACCAAAACAAGAATTAAATATTAATAAACTGACAATAATATACTCTTAATAATGTAATCTTTGTTATTTAGCTTTTCAATATTGTTAATATTTAGCATCAATTCCAATGAAAGTCCGTCCCTGTTTTTAACTATATATGACTGTAAATATTGTTGTCTGGGATTTACAAGTGAAGGGCAATGTATGCATTACATGCTTCAGGCTATTATAAATGTATTTTTTACACCACTTGCATATTTCGCCTGATTTTATGATATGGGCTTGACCTGTATGGAATATTTTAATGTATTCGCTATTACAGACTCTCAGTTGGCTTTTGGTCCTCAACTTTTCTATGCTGACGATAAATTGAAGGTAATTCCCTGGTTTCGTATGTGAAACGTTACAGAATAGTATATAAAAGTGATTGTATTTTGAGTTAAGAGCCAGGTCAATATCACTACAAACTATATATATATATATATATATATATATATATATATATATATATATATAGTGTGTGTGTGTGTGTAGTCGTGGGTAGGATCAATGAATATTTGAAGAGATTTTTCAAATATCACGCCATGAGTACAACCTCAATAGCTGATTTCCCATGAGGAAAATGTGCTTAAAACATGTATAAGCCAGCAAAGCATGGATAAGACTGCAAGCCGAGCATAAAAACTAACCAGACCACATTCTTATATAAAGTTTTTCAATCACCTGAACCCACCCACATTTTTGATGGACGAAGCTACTGGGGTGCTGGCTGTAGATCAATACTTACTGTTAGCTAACTAAAGGCAGCAACTAGGCACTGTGAAAAATAGCGATGGGGCATAAGCCTGCTTCTTTGCGACAATGATGCTTAAGCACTTCTTGGTTCGGCAGTGTTACAAAGATTAGTTCGAAAATCAGTTCACTAGCGAGGTAAATGAGACTGAGAGATTCTATAAAAAACTAGAAGTAATAGCCTAGTAAATAAGCACGTTTCCACACTATTATTATTACTATACATTTGTTATACCCCTTTTTAATAATCACCAAATTAGACAACCTCACTTAAGGTTTGGGGGTGATTTCTTTCCTCTTATCTTCCAATAATGTCTTAAAATAATCAGCGGCTCAAGGTTAGCCATGTGAGTTAAAGCGTTGCCTAGAGTGGTGAGTTTGATTCCCGCCTGGACAAAGGAATTTATTTAGTGACGGAATTCACTAAATAAACTCCTGAGTGCCACCCTGGTTAGAAAAGGGTGGTAACCTGTAGATAATCCGTCCCAGTTAGACTTACATGCATAAAGTGGACGCTAATAAATAATAATATTTAAAATAATCAAAAAATTAAATGAGTGATTGGTTGATGTCATATAAGTTAGATTTGTACTTGCAAAACAATTATTCTAGATTTGAGCAAACATTCTATCCATGTGCTATTTGTGTTTAATCGAGACATTTTATTAGTCTTCATGATAATTGTTTGACTATGGATGCAAATATCGTCTGGTTTGCCTATACATATACATAACAGTACTCTATAACTCATAATTGTTAAACAAGGTACAAAGATACACTTCAAAATCCATTTCAAAAACATTTTTTTAAAGATGCTTATCATTTTCGGTGGATCATTCTGAAGCAATGCCCTATTATTAAATAAAGTCCGTCACACAGTGTCTGCTTAAACTAAGCAGATTTCCCACGTGAAGTTTAACAATAGATAAATCTACAAACTGTTAACACATCTCCACCGTGAATAAATACACACAATAATAAGAAACCTCCGGACTGGAAGCGTCTGAAATGGAAACAACCAGTTTTGCTAAATTCTCACGGGAAAGAGAAGCAATTACTGAAATATATCTGAATATATCGTATTAATGTGACTGAAAAATATTTACTATATACAGTACTGTAATTTATAATGAATCAGACAATTTTTTATCCCACTCAATCAAATTTAGGTAGTCCAAAAACGTAAGACGGGGGTGGGAGGGGGGGGGAGGTCACCAGAACATATTTGCATGTTTCTCGTATAATAGTACAGTTACAACGAACAAATGACAGCAACATTGCAAAGTAGTACTAATTCTAAGTCTCTCTCAAAACAGGTGGACTAATTGGAATAAACAGTATAAAATAAATTTCTTCCTCAAGAGCGCTATAAATAATTTTTAAACATCGCACTTTTTAGGTTAATGCCAAGGCAAGAAGATAAACCTCATTTATTCACAAACCCTAACAATTTACCATTACATAAATCCAAGATTTCTTTCACCTCAGCTTAGTTGTTTGTGTCCCGTTATTCCGTGTTAATGTTCTGTATTATTAATATAACTTGTAGTACTTGCAATCAGACTGGACATTCATCTCCCAACCTACCAATGTTAATGCAGGAGATGAGGGCGAACACGAGGGAGGCTAGATTCCTGGACTTGCACTAATTCTGATAATCAAAGTTGGCTTTTATCTATTTATTTATATATTTTAAAAAAATGCTGTAAGTCTATGTATGAGTAAGAGTGTGATAAATTGATTTTAATTACTTGCAAAAAAA
>CM032233.1:24352500-24355000 GCA_019009955.1 Riptortus pedestris
ATCTGAAAACCGAAAATTTTCATGACTTTACTTTGTAAAAAAGACCGTCACGCAGGGGCTGCGTATACTAAGCAGATATCTTAATCGAAGTTTTAAAATAGAGAAATCTGCATACTGCTATCACTTTACACCACCCTGAGTAAATACAAACGGTGATGTGAAATCTCTCAGTTAATTTTAATAAGCTCCCAACGGAAACGGCTTATGAATTGTAAACAAATAGGGCATCAACAGAACGTATTTGCATATATCTCACAAAGTAAAAGGTTAGAAGACAAGAAAGGTTAGGTTACACGAGTGCCGAACAGTTACGGAAACGGCCGAACTAATCCGGAAACTTAGGACAATAGCCGCACACACACACACACACACACACACACACACACACACACAATTCATAAAAATGCAAATATATCGGTTAATATTCAAGATAGAGAAAAAAAGTATTTAACAGTATTTATAGTACATTTAATTTACAATACGATTGGTTTTATACAATTTTTCGATTCGTCGTATAATAACGAAGATATTTCGAATTTTCAAAAATCCCCCTCTAAACCCCCCTCCCACTGGTCCGATTTCAGCCATTAACGAACATGATCTTTCTTTTTATATAAAACGATTGAATATCGAGTTTGGTAACGATCAAAAAAATATTGCGACCGCTAGAGCGTTAACAGATATATATATATATATATATATATATATATACTGACCTCATGTTCGTCATCTCCTGGGTAGGATCGATGGACATTTGAAGAAAATTTTAATAAGATAGTGTAATAGATGTAATCATACACGTAAGATGATAAACATCCCCCAACATTAATTTTCATATTAGCAAAATTCTTAATATTGGGGCTAACAGCAATTCTGTCTCTTGGTTCACAGAATTCATATTGAAATTTCGGTGTGTATGTGTGTAAGTATATATATATATATATATATATATATATATATATATATATGCAATTGTAACCTCTGTCTGTGCATTGATTTTTTTCGCGAATTTTCACGATAACTTTTCGTTTCACATATGATAGATACCATAACTGCATTTTTTTTCTTTCGTGTGTGTTTGTTTGTTACATTTCACGCATAAACGGCTGAACCGAATTTTATGAAACTAGGTATGTATATTACTACTAACCAAAATTAGACTTTAGGCTATATTAATATCCTCTGAGACGAACAGTAGTGGGGGTTGTAAGGGAAGCCTGACATTAAAAATAGTGATATTTCGTCTCCTATTGGTTTTACGGCAAATATGCACATAACAAAAGTTGGTATTTAGAGTAACTTTTGTTATATACACTTTTTTCATATACTGAATTATAAACGAGATATACGATAAAACCTATAGCGGAAGTGAACAATTTTATTTGGGACAATTGACCCAACCGAAATAAATAAAACTTGGTATGTGTATTAGCACTAACGCTTTCATTATAATAAGCTATACCAACATTTCTAGGGATGGGCAGGAGTGAGGGTTGTAAGGGAGGCCTGAATTTAAAATAGCGGTATTTCGTTTTCTATTCGTTTTTCGGCAAATATGAACATAACAAAAGTTGTTTATTTTGTTATTTAGAGTAACTTTTGTGATATTCGTTTTTGTCTTTTTAACAAAGTATAAACGAGATATACACAATAAACTAAAGTGGGAGTCAACTATTTTATTGGGCGCTAACGATTGAACCAAACTTAACAAAACTCGGTATATCAATTAGCATTAATTCTTCCATGATTATAAGCTATATTAAAATGTTTAGGATAGAACGGGAGTGCGGGTTATAAGGGAGGCCTAAAATAAAAATCGGTTTTCGAAAACATGCACATAACAAAAATGTGTGGAGCAAGTAATTTGCGTAGAAATATTGATATGCTCAACAATTCATTCCAATTCGAACTATCAAATTGAAAAATTAATTCAAATCTACGTTATTTTGTCCTTAATAATTCTAATCTATGCAGAATGCACAGGAGACGGGAAATATGACAATGAACGGGAAATGGAAGACAGTGAAGTCTTACATAAAAAATTAATTTTATTATTATTATACAAATGCCAACAACGGGTATAAACCCTAAACACTGGGATGGGCAAAATAAAGCCTTGCCAAAAAAATACCATCACCATTCAGCCTCAAATTAATTCCCGGGCGAAGCCGGGTATCTGAGCTAGTATATTATATTGTCGATTAACTGTATATTAAAAAGTGTAATACTTTTAAGATAAACGTTTTTGGGTATTAAATATATTTTAATGATTTATATATACATATGTATAATATATGCGATATATATTTTTATTATTACTGTACATTTATTATACGCCTTTTTAATAATCGTCAAATTAGACAATCTCACTTAAGGTTTGGGGGTGATTTCATTCGTCATATCTTCCAATAATGTCTTAAAATAATAAGCGGCTCAGGTTAGCCACGTGAGTTAAAGCGTTGCCTAGAGTGGTGAGTTAGATTCCCGCCTGGACAAAGGA